>JAWPHD010006485.1:0-144313 GCA_037043455.1 Cyrtodaria siliqua
CACAGACATATTTTACAAAGCCTAATAGCGTCTACATTGTCGATTCTAAAGCGTACATCTAGGTTTCTGGTCGTAGACGTAATGATATCATCAAACGGAAATTGCATGTTACTATGTCGGTCGCTGATTTACATACTGTTTTTAAAATCACGCTTTGCTTTCACATCTCACCACGTTATCCATTGTGTTTCACTTAAGTTAATAGATGAGACAAGATAGACACTTTTCATTCTTACAGATCCATTGTATAACATTGCTTAATTTCAAGCTACACGCAACATGTTTTCCGAACTCATATTAACAAGAAGTCTGATCTCCTCTAACCATTTCTAAAACTACTATCTTAATAAGGGTATTGATTTTATTGATATTCCTAGTATATATCGAGGCAATCGTGTCGTTGAGTCTATTCCTAAATACATTTTAAATAAAAGTGCTTTAATTTTATTATAAGTATAAAAAACGCATTTACAAATGCTATATGGTAGTATTATTTTAAACTACATCAACATAGTTTCGAAACTTTGCATTGAAAATAACACTCCTTAGGACTGGAAAAGACTTCCCAATTTCTAATAAAATGGGACCGTGCAAATAAAGAAATCCCCGCCAAGTTCTATATATCTTCTAACAAATTAGGCAGCATTAATAGATAATTTTAATACAACAAAGAGATCATAATGTATACATGATTATACAAATAACAAAATAGCCTGGAAAGCCACAACGACGAAAGTACTCAGTGACTTGACGGAAGCCAGAGCAACAAGAACATAAACCAGCACGACAGGGCATGGTTGGGTACAACATCACACGTTACCGTCAAACAAACGCCCTTAACAATACGTCTTGTAGAATTCCATGGTCCTCAAAAATCAAACCGGATTATCTACTTGTCGCAAATTCAGGCCGCTAAGTGTATATGCATTTGCATTCATAGTGCAGATGTTCTTGTATTACCATAGTATCACTTTGCGACAAATATAGTTTCAATTCGCGACAAACGCGTGGCAAGTGATTTGCAATGCAAGATAAAGTATATATTAAAGTATATGCAAACTAAAGGCCATTTTGATACAAGAATATGATACTAAATACAACTAAATTGCCCCGGCCAGCATGCCGAGCCCACATGTGTAAAATAATTGAAACAGATAAAAATATCCCACCATTGAAGTATATTTGATAACAGGAAGACATTGATGAATTTAGGTCTACATATCACACCATTAGATGTGCCAGGATTCAGAGGTTGGACGTGAGCTATATTTTAGAGAAAAGAGGTATTAGCGACTAAAATGGTATTAATAAATACTGAAAATGGGATCCCTTGGAAGCAACAAACAAAACCAAAAAAGATACAAGTAGCAGACTCGGTTTTATTGAGTCTGTTCATGACAGGTAATGTAAAGTGAATCATCTCTGACGACTCCCAGCACCGGCTGAAGTAATTGTCTACTTTAAAGCCACAACAAATGGGATTGATGATCCAAAAGGACCAGTAAGTAATAACACTACCGATTTGTAGTTAAGCCATGTTTGTTTTTAATCTTGTCTTGTCGTACCCTTAACGGTTTGTTCTCTTGTTGCTCTGGCTTCTGCCAAGTCAATGAGTACTTACTTTACGGCTTTCTAGGCTTTTGTGTTTTTATATTATCTATACATGATCGTTTATGCGTTTTACTTATATTGCCTATTAATGCTGCCTTGTTTGTTAGAGAGTATAACCTGGCGGTGATATCTTAATTTACACTGTCCCGTTTATTGGGATGACAATAAGCTAAGAGTGAGGTTTGGTGCACCCTAGAACCTGGTTTAAACACCCAGAGGCCTTTTGTTTGCACTGACCGTTCCAAGGCGGTAGCCCTATTGTCAACCCGTTTGTGTTTGTGATGTCTTATTTTTCCTTTTATTCAGTTTATGGTTGAATGCTACTTTTCCTATTCGATTTTAATTCTACCTTTAAAGTTGTTCTTTTTTTCTGTGTGTGTTTGTGGTCGACTGTCGTCTTTAAATGCTACTTTTGCTATTCGATTTTTATATTTACTTTCAGTTGATGAGTAAAAAACACATTTCTCCCAATTAGAAGCTGAGATTCAGAGTTGTATTTATATTAAAAAAATGGTTACAGCGAAGACAATGTTGTCTCTCCATGTTCTATTGATGAGATGAAGACACTGATGTAGCCTGTATGTAACATGTGTATAGTATATTACAGTGAAGACAATGTTGTCACGCCATGCTCTATTGATGAGATGAAGACACTGATATAGCCTATATGTAAACTGTGTATAGAATATTACAGCGAAGACAATGTTGTCACGCCATGCTCTATTGATGAGATGAAGACACTGATATAGCCTATATGTAAACTGTGTATAGAATATTACAGCGAAGACAATGTTGTCACGCCATGCTCTATTGATGAGATGAAGACACTGATATAGCCTGTATGTAACCTGTGTATAGTATATTACAGCGAAGACAAAGCTGTCACGCCATTTTCAGTTGATGAGATGACGACACTGATGTTGCCTGTATGTAATTGTGATTTTGAGTGCAAACAACAATCGATTTAATTTAAACATGTCTTTCTTCCATCTTAATATTACTATTAATCAAGACCATATTTTTTTGTAATTTAGACATTGCGGTTAAGTTCATTAGAGGTGATTTAGTTGAATCAGTAAGGAAGTCACGCGATTCCTTCATTACTGAACATCATGTTAAGTGAAAGCGGTGGAGAACAGTGGTATAATTACCAGTAGGATGGGTATGTTATAATTATATCACAAGACAGATTCCATTAACTACCGGACTCCTCAAGTTGTATGTTAGTTCCTTCAGGTTCATTTATATGTTTACATTTGAGATTACATATTTCTGCTCTACCTTCGAATCGATCTCGAATGAAAACAGCACTCTATGAAGCTGTGGTGTTTAGGAGAGATGTCTTTACAATTAAACTAGGTGTACAGTCGTAATTGCAATTTCACGTGTACGTACATTGTAAACCAATATAAAGTAATAACTAGGTCTATTTGACAAAACGAACTATCGTTAAGTAGGTAAAGAAAATATAAACGTCGAACACAGAAAACATAGCATTTAAAGAAATTTCGTTTCATATGATATGTATGAAAAATGGTTGAATTGTAAAGAGCTCTTGACTTTCTGATCGATTGGACTTTTTTCAATACCAGACAAGTTTTTAACATAATTATGAAATGGAAGAACTTACGGTGGCAGCATCCTGTAGAGAAGTCTGTCAGTTTTCTGTTTTTCCTGCAACAGCTGCTGAGTTCGTTGGTCCACAAGATTTTCTAAGTTACTGGCATATTTCTCTAATCGTTGTAGAACTATATCCATTATATTTGTCGTTCTAAATGAAACAAATACAGTTTTGTTAGACACGTTTATGCTATATTTCAGTGGAATACGTGTTTGCTATCGTGTAAGAGAACAATGTTTTGCGCGAATAAAGTGTTAATGTTATACAAAGCGATTATCTCACAAAAAACATCCACTCATTGGGATCACAATAGGTTAATAGTGCGGTGTGGTGCACCTTAGAGACTGGTATAAACACCCAGCGGCCTATTTTGCCACTGACCGTTCCAATGCGTAATCATTATTGCCAACAGCCTTATGTTTGTGATTTCATATACCTTAACTTTTAAGCTTTTATTCATTTTTGTATTTTTTGTTTGTTTCTATGCGTGCTGTTGGGTGACTGTGGTCGTTGAATGCACCATTTCCTGTCGACTTTTTGGCGGGGATTTCTTTATTTACACTTTCCCGTTTTATTGTGTTGACAATAGGGTAAGTGTGAGGTTTGGTACACCCCAGAACCTGGTTTAAACACTCAGCGGCCTTTTTTGCCACTGACCGTTCCAAGGCGGTAGCCCTATTGTCAACCCTTTTGTGTTTGCGATGTCTTATTTGGCCTTTTATTTATCTTTGAATATGTTCTTTGTTTCTGTGTGTGTTTATGGTTGACTGTCGTCCTTGAATGCTGCTTTTCCTGTTCGATTTTTATATTTATATTGTATATCAACTTGCATTTTTATCAATGGTGTACAACAGCCAATCGACCAAATGTTAGGTCGATTGACCTCTGTAATAGTGTTGTAAATGAACATGTATCGACAGGTGCACCTGACTGAATACAAATATATTATAATGATTGTGCATAATGATGTTTTTCTTAAACTCCATTCCGTTTACTAAACGTAAACCTTGGTGAATAAGGTTATATACTTACATTCCGGGAATGTTCTTCTTTATGTAGGATCTTATCACAGTGATAGATGGACGCTCATACTGATTTTCATTCCAACATAATTGCATGAGTTTGACTACTGATGGCGCTATTTCATTTACGTCTGTAAATACGACAGGCCTACATGGTGTCTCTTGAGTGTTCTTTACACATTCGATTATATCTAAAAGACAAAACATGCCAACAATTCTTAGTATCGCTTTATCACTAAGATAGCTAACGGTTGTGTTTCAACAATGTTTTATTGAGTGACACTTGTACAATTTACATGTCTTATTATACTGACATTCAACAATTTTACAAACATGTGAACATTATTCAGAAGGCGCTATATAAGCTTGTATAAATCTGTTTTCTTAACATAATACTATGAATGCATGCCATTTGAAACACAAAATATTCTATTTATGCATAGGAAGTTGTTCGGAGAGAGAGGCATAGAGGTAGAGAAAGATAGAAAGAGAGAGAGAGACATAGAGCCAGACAGACATACAGACAGACAGACAGACAGACAATCTTTCAATTGAGGACACGTATAATTAAAATCCTGTCATGTGGGGTGACAAACTCTGTCCTCACATCTACTATCGATTAAATTATAGCTACTTTAAAGTTTGGGACATGTAGGGAGAAGAGGTGTTGTTATGACACGTTAAAGAAAGAAGTGCAAGGACACGTGAGTGACAATAACATTATATAGTATGTGTTACGACATAATTGTCCTCAGTATGTGTCTTCACTTAAAACTCATGCATCTCTTTTTCTCTCTATGAGAGAGAGAAAGAGAGAGTATTGCATTTCTAGTTGTTTTCGTTTGCGAACCAGTCAATGCAGAATCATTGCATACATTTATGAGTCTTGTATATACCTTTTGCACATGGGCGTGAAACAAACGTAATGCATTCATGACTGTTTCTCGCTTCCAGCATACGTCGTGCTTTTGTATCGGAGTTACGGCAAGTGTTAGTACTTATAGTATATTAATGGTATTTGCCTGTATTATTGGATTAAAATGTTCCACTTGTATACTTAGAGCAATCGAATGTTAAATGTGTAAACAGTCATGTTCTTTCTCGGTCATCAATTTTCAGTTCAAAATTAAAATAAAATATATTTTAGTTCATATGAAGTAAATTCTATTTAGGCTGTCACAAGCTCGAGTAATGTTGTCCGCAAACAATGTAATATATATGTTACTACATTGCGGAGACACAGCTCGAGTAATGTTGTCCGCAAACAATGTAATATATATGTTACTATATTGAGGAGACACAGCTCGAGTAATGTTGTCCGCAAACAATGTAATATATATGTTACTATATTGAGGCTGTCACAAGCTCGAGTAATGTTGTCCGCAAACAATGTAATATATATGTTACTATATTGAGGAGACACAGCTCGAGTAATGTTGGCAAACAATGTAATATATATGTTACTATATTGAGGAGACACAGCTCGAGTAATGTTGTCCGCAAACAATGTAATATATATGTTACTATATTGAGGCTGTCACAAGCTCGAGTAATGTTGTCCGCAAACAATGTAATATATATGTCACAAGCTCGAGTAATGTTGTCCGCAAACAATGTAATATATATGTTACTATATTGAGGAGACACAGCTCGAGTAATGTTGTCCGCAAACAATGTAATATATATGTTACTATATTGAGGCTGTCACAAGCTCGAGTAATGTTGTCCGCAAACAATGTAATATATATGTCACAAGCTCGAGTAATGTTGTCCGCAAACAATGTAATATATATGTTACTATATTGAGGAGACACAGCTCGAGTAATGTTGTCCGCAAACAATGTAATATATATGTAACTATAAGGAGGCTGTCACAAGCTCGAGTAATGTTGTCCGCAAACAATGTAATATATATGTTACTATATTGAGGCTGTCACAAGCTCGAGTAATGTTGTCCGCAAACAATGTAATATATATGTTACTATATTGAGGCTGTCACAAGCTCGAGTAATGTTGTCCGCAAACAATGTAATATATATGTTACTATATTGAGGAGACACAAGCTCGAGTAATGTTGTCCGCAAACAATGTAATATATATGTTACTATATTGAGGAGACACAGCTCGAGTAATGTTGTCCGCAAACAATGTAATATATATGTTACTATATTGAGGAGACACAAGCTCGAGTAATGTTGTCCGCAAACAATGTAATATATATGTTACTATATTGAGGAGACACAGCTCGAGTAATGTTGTCCGCAAACAATGTAATATATATGTTACTATATTGAGGCTGTCACAAGCTCGAGTAATGTTGTCCGCAAACAATGTAATATATATGTTACTATATTGAGGAGACACAAGCTCGAGTAATGTTGTCCGCAAACAATGTAATATATATGTTACTATATTGAGGCTGTCACAAGCTCGAGTAATGTCGTCCGCAAACAATGTAATATATATGTTACTATATTGAGGCTGTCACAAGCTCGAGTAATGTTGTCCGCAAACAATGTAATATATATGTTACTATATTGAGGCTGTCACAAGCTCGAGTAATGTTGTCCGCAAACAATGTAATATATATATTACTATATTGAGGCTGTCACAAGCTCGAGTAATGTTGTCCGCAAACAATGTAATATATATGTTACTATATTGAGGCTGTCACAAGCTCGAGTAATGTTGTCCGCAAACAATGTAATATATATGTTACTATATTGAGGAGACACAGCTCGAGTAATGTTGTCCGCAAACAATGTAATATATATGTAACTATATTGAGGCTGTCACGTGCTCGAGTAATGTTGTCCGCAAACAATGTAATATATATGTTACTATATTGAGGCTGTCACAAGCTCGAGTAATGTCGTCCGCAAACAATGTAATATATATGTTACTATATTGAGGCTGTCACAAGCTCGAGTAATGTTGTCCGCAAACAATGTAATATATATGTTACTATATTGAGGAGACACAGCTCGAGTAATGTTGTCCGCAAACAATGTAATATATATGTTACTATATTGAGGCTGTCACAAGCTCGAGTAATGTTGTCCGCAAACAATGTAATATATATGTTACTATATTGAGGAGACACAGCTCGAGTAATGTTGGCAAACAATGTAATATATATGTTACTATATTGAGGAGACACAGCTCGAGTAATGTTGTCCGCAAACAATGTAATATATATGTTACTATATTGAGGCTGTCACAAGCTCGAGTAATGTTGTCCGCAAACAATGTAATATATATGTCACAAGCTCGAGTAATGTTGTCCGCAAACAATGTAATATATATGTTACTATATTGAGGAGACACAGCTCGAGTAATGTTGTCCGCAAACAATGTAATATATATGTTACTATATTGAGGCTGTCACAAGCTCGAGTAATGTTGTCCGCAAACAATGTAATATATATGTCACAAGCTCGAGTAATGTTGTCCGCAAACAATGTAATATATATGTTACTATATTGAGGAGACACAGCTCGAGTAATGTTGTCCGCAAACAATGTAATATATATGTTACTATATTGAGGCTGTCACAAGCTCGAGTAATGTTGTCCGCAAACAATGTAATATATATGTTACTATATTGAGGCTGTCACAAGCTCGAGTAATGTTGTCCGCAAACAATGTAATATATATGTTACTATATTGAGGCTGTCACAAGCTCGAGTAATGTTGTCCGCAAACAATGTAATATATATGTTACTATATTGAGGAGACACAAGCTCGAGTAATGTTGTCCGCAAACAATGTAATATATATGTTACTATATTGAGGAGACACAGCTCGAGTAATGTTGTCCGCAAACAATGTAATATATATGTTACTATATTGAGGAGACACAGCTCGAGTAATGTTGTCCGCAAACAATGTAATATATATGTTACTATATTGAGGCTGTCACAAGCTCGAGTAATGTTGTCCGCAAACAATGTAATATATATGTTACTATATTGAGGAGACACAAGCTCGAGTAATGTTGTCCGCAAACAATGTAATATATATGTTACTATATTGAGGCTGTCACAAGCTCGAGTAATGTCGTCCGCAAACAATGTAATATATATGTTACTATATTGAGGCTGTCACAAGCTCGAGTAATGTTGTCCGCAAACAATGTAATATATATGTTACTATATTGAGGCTGTCACAAGCTCGAGTAATGTTGTCCGCAAACAATGTAATATATATATTACTATATTGAGGCTGTCACAAGCTCGAGTAATGTTGTCCGCAAACAATGTAATATATATGTTACTATATTGAGGCTGTCACAAGCTCGAGTAATGTTGTCCGCAAACAATGTAATATATATGTTACTATATTGAGGAGACACAGCTCGAGTAATGTTGTCCGCAAACAATGTAATATATATGTTACTATATTGAGGCTGTCACAAGCTCGAGTAATGTTGTCCGCAAACAATGTAATATATATGTTACTATATTGAGGCTGTCACAAGCTCGAGTAATGTCGTCCGCAAACAATGTAATATATATGTTACTATATTGAGGCTGTCACAAGCTCGAGTAATGTTGTCCGCAAACAATGTAATATATATGTTACTATATTGCGGAGACACAGCTCGAGTAATGTTGTCCGCAAACAATGTAATATATATGTTACTATATTGAGGCTGTCACACGCTCGAGTAATGTTGTCCGCAAACAATGTAATATATATGTTACTACATTGAGGCTGTCACAAGCTCGAGTAATGTTGTCCGCAAACAATGTAATATATATGTTACTATATTGAGGCTGTCACAAGCTCGAGTAATGTTGTCCGCAAACAATGTAATATATATGTTACTATATTGAGGCTGTCACAAGCTCGAGTAATGTTGTCCGCAAACAATGTAATATATATGTTACTATATTGAGGAGACACAGCTCGATCTTGGTAATACTGGATAACCATCACAGAAAACAATGATTGCAGAGTGGCGGCGGTAAAACTACTCCCCGTGCTTGCAATCAGAACTGTTAATAATTCCGATCTTGGGAGATCACTGAGAACGACATTTATATACAGATATCGGTACGTTATTTAAAATACTTTATTGTCTTACAATGGTTTATTCTCTTGTTGCTCTGGATTCTGCCAAGTCATTGAGTACCTTATTTGTGGCTTTCTAGGCTATTGATGTTTTTGTATTTTTATATACACGAGCATCTCTGTGTTTTACTTGTTTTGCCTATTAATGCTGCCTTGTTGGTTAGAGAATAGTTCATGGCGGGAATTTCCTGATTTACACTGTCCCGTTTTATTGGGTTGACAGCAAGGTAAGTGTGAGGTTTGGTGCTCCCTAGAACCTGGTTTAAACCCCCAGCGGCCTTTTTTGCCACTGACCGTTCCAAGGCGGTAGCCCTATTGCCAACCCCTCTGTGTTTGTGATTTCTTATTTGGCCTTTTATTCATCTTTAAATTTGTTATTCGTTTCTGTTCGTTATTGAATTTTGCTTTTTCTGTTCTAGTGTTATATCTATATTTACTTTAATTTCGAATAGGTGGTGGTTGCACTACTCCAGTCTTTAAAGGTTCTGATTATCACCCTTAGGATATGTTGTCTACTTTTTTATTTAATCGTTTGACTTTTATGTGTACCTAGGATTCATAATCTCTGCTCCCAATAAAATTCCATTTTGTTTATTATGCCCATTGTTTTCTTGTTTAGGGTTAAGCATTTTGTTAGAAACTGGTACCATACACCGATGGCAGCCATGGAAGGGCATGCCAATACTACATTGAAGGAGGTTCCATGTACACTGACATGTGCTCACCGTCTTCGGGATGGCTAAATGTTTCGTTTTATTGACAGTTTAAAAGTTCTCCTCAATCCTGGGCTAGAGGGCGTGAACGGTAGCAAGCATTCTTCATTACCGTTCATGATCACAGCAGGAATGCAATCATTTTTATTATATTCATCGTGTTAAGCGATTTCAAACTCTTTGAATACATGATGGTATATGCGTGTATTTTACTTATTAATGCGTTCGTATTTGTACACATTACAACTATTACAGTGATAAGCGGAAACCAGTACTGATCATCATACACCAATTACCAACCAATCAGAGGGCAGGGAAAAAGTTCCAGGGTAAATTCGGAGCTATTACACAGAATCTCTTAATTTTGTTTGGTTGTCAAGGTAATCAAACCAAAAAATCTTGCTAAAAAATTAAAATTCAACTTTTGAAGTACTTATAAAGGTTAAATCATACATTTGTGCAATGTATTCATAATGTGTTGCATAATCAAAGAAAGAAGTATATTTTACATTTTCTTCATGTTTCTACATGCAAGTAGGTGGGTGAGCACCATCCGATCCAAACAGCTTTCAAAAATACTCAATGTATGGCTTCTGTATGTTTTTTTGATAAAACTAAGATAGGTCTTTCAAAACAAGTAATAAAACATATAGCTTCCTATATTAGGGAACTCAGTAGAGAGCTTAGAGCTATAAGGCAGACCTATGGAAAATGAATTGGTGTAGTATGACCTAAAGATAGATTCTGCACAGGGTAAAAGTGAAAGTAGACATACTTTTTTCCTAACACAATGATTTGAAAGTGTGAGAAATGTTGAATTATGGTGTATTTTGAATTTTCTTATAACTCTTTTCATGGTTTTTAAATATTTAAAAGTTTTATGATGCAACATAGGTAAATTTAAATTCCTTTATTGAGGGTAGTGGACACAAAATTAGCCTTACCTGACACCTGGTATACAAAATCAGCCTGTTATTCACATGTTTGCCTAGTTAAAGATATATCTAGTAAGTTTTATTCATTTCTGAGGGCTTTGCATACATTGTTTGGCAAAAATGTCAGAAAGCGACAATCTACATCTGTCCGAAAAGATGTCGAAAAGCCGCTTTTGTCTGTTTTGAAAAAGATGTTGAGGTAAACTCTGACTTTGAATGCATCGCTTCTATACGGTTAGTGTCGATATGCAAATATGTTATGCGGTTTAATACATTTTACAAATTAAATTATTTAGTTGGCAAAAAATATGACTTTTTGTATGTTTTTCAAAAGTTTTTTTCTACCCAACCCCCTTCATTTTAATGATTTTTCATGGATCTGTACTTTAAACAGTGCTTATTAGCTGCCTGGTTACATGAAAATGACCTGTAAAGATGGTATAAACAATATCTAATAAAAAAATACAAGAAACAGTACAGTAACAGGCAATCCTGTGTAATGAGCATATTGTAAAACATGGCATGGCCCTAAAAATGGAGTTGGGGAGGATAGTCTCAGAATTTTTTTTTTGTCATTTCTAAATTGAAAAGTTGCATTTTCTTGATGGTTTCACATATAGAACCTGCTGAATAATGTTAATTAATTCATTTGAAGGCATATTTGGAATACATACAAAAACAGTGGCATTTTATGGTAAAATCTGCTATTTTGACCCCTGAAAATCACAAATATCATTTTTGAGTAGATATTGTTTTCAAGATAGCTTCAGCTGGTTGAAAATCGCATGTTGTGGATAAAATCAATTTAAAATCACTTTATTTGAAGCAAAAGATTGGAACGGTTGTCGAGATATGGCATTTTGAAGATTCTGGATTTACGCGTAAAAACGAAGGAATTTTGCTTTAGCCAAAGCTGTTTTAAGCCCTCATATTTCGTCGAAAAGGATTGTTTTCTTAAAAAGAATGACATTATTTCTCTCAGATCGAATGTATCAAACAATTTAGCCGGAAAAAAACAACTTCAGTCAGGTTTGAATGTCTCTTTAGATCAGACTACACCAATTACCAACCAGTCAGAGGGCAGGGAAAAAGTTCCAGGGTAAATTCGGAGCTATTACACAGAATCTCTTAATTTTGATTGGTTGTCAAGGTAATCAAACCAAAAATCTTGCTAAAAAATTAAAATTCAACTTTTGAAGAGTACTTATAAAGGTTAAATCATACATTTGTGCAATGTATTCATAATGTGTTGCATAATCAAAGAAAGAAGTATATTTTACATTTTCCTCATGTTTCTACATGCAAGTAGGTGGGTCAGCACCATCCGATCCAAACAGCTTTTTCAAAACATATTCAATGTATGGCTTCTGTATGTTTTTTTGATAAAACGAAGATAGGTCTTTCAAAACAAGTAATAAAAAATATAGCTTCCTATATTAGGAAACTCAGTACAGAGCTTAGAGCTATAAGGCGGTCTGGAAAATGACTTGGTGTAGCATGACCTACTATAAAACTAATACAACAATTATTCAAGCTTCCGTTACTACCCATTCGCGGCTCTCATTCAAGTACTGCGTTAATAACCGCGGTCCCTGGCGATTAATAACTGATACGAAGTTATTAGAGAAAAAATGTGTCACATCGATGTTCTGTCTTTAGTTTGAAAGTATTCAAATTGTAGTTATGTACATCCAATCAATATTGTTATCTTTCCATCCCACAGGGATTGTATGACATTCGTTGATCCACTTTTTCCTTAAACACGTGTGTTTCATGTTCTTTGTTTCTGTGTGTGTTTGTGGTTGACTGTCGTCCTTGAATGCTGCTTTTTATATCTATATATACTTGTTTTGTACATTAATTACACGGTTAATAACATAACTGAGATTGTACTGATAGCGAGAATTGTATCGCCTGATTCTTACCACCGTTGATTAACGACTGCCGTGATAATGATGCGTCCGCTAATAGTTATAACTATACTGCACATACACAGAGGTATATACAACTATACTGCACATACTCAGAGGAATATACAACTATACTGCACATACACAGAGGTAAATACAACTATACTGCACATGCACAGAGGTATATATAACTATACTGCACATACACAGAGGTATATACAACTATACTGCACATACACAGAGGTATATATAATATACTACACGTACACAGAGGTATAAACAACTATACTGCACATACACAGAGGTATATATAATATACTGCACGTAAATAGAGGTATAAACAACTATACTGTACATACACAGAGGTTTATATAACAATACTGCACATACACAGAGGTATATACAACTATACTGCAAATACACAGAGGTAAATACAACTATACTGCACATACACAGAGGTATATACAACTATATTGCACATACACAGAGGTATAAACAACTATACTGCACATACACAGAGGTATATATAACTATACTGCACATACACAGAGGTATATACAACTATACTGCATATACACAGAGGTATATATAACTATACTGCACATACACAGAGGTATATACAACTATACTGGACATACACAGAGGTATATATAACTATACTGCATGTACACAGAGGTATATACAACTATACTGCAAATACACAGAGGTATATATAACTATACTGCACATACACAGAGGTATATACAACTATACTGGACATACACAGAGGTATATATAACTATACTGCACGTACACAGAAGTATATACAACTATACTGCATATACACAGAGGTATATATAACTATACTGCACATACACAGAGGTATATACAACTATACTGCACATACACAGAGGTATATATAACTATACTGCACGTACACAGATGTATTCCCGTAAACGTATTATAATGACATTTCAGAGTTTAACAGAATGAGGTAGGAACTATAACCATAACCATTCACACTGCCCACTTTGAGTAAATAGAAGTATGTAGGGTGGTTATATAGGGTGGTTATATAGAAGCTTGCCGCTTGCTTCACTGTGGAGGAACTACAGTAATCTGAACACCACGGATCGTGATTAGCTTACCGGAATGCGACAACACTATATATGTTACTTTGCTTGCTGCGATTAGATGCTTTGCATCCATATTTTTTTATTTGACGCTTTCATCTGTCAAATACTTTGCTACTATCATTGCATTACCTTTAGCGGTCATGTGTGAGTTGCCAGCAAAAGGCCCCAGGCGGTAGAAGATCTCATGCAGAATAATGCTAAGGCTGTATATGTCTCCCTCCTTTGTTCCTGCAGGGTATAATCCGGGTGAGGCTGACAGTAGCTCGGGCGCTGTCCATAGCAAACCTGGAACAAATAGTTATTACAATGTTATAATAACAACGGTGCAATGTTTTATAATAACAATGGTGCAATGTTCACAGCTGCGCTGGTTATTCGGAAATGGACTGACATCGTATAATATGATATAAACAATGCATCTTGCCGATATAATTCCGAATGTGTTATGTTGATGGGTGTGGAAATGAAATAGTATTATTTTCTTTTCTGATACCATTTCAATTTTAATCATAGAAGTTATTTACCGTAATGAAAAGCATAAAATTGTTTGATGCACGCTTGAACCTTGTTTAAACCCCCCAGCGGACATTTTTTGCCACTGACCATTACAATGTTAACCCTTTTATGTTTGTGATATCCTATCTTGCCTTTTATACATCTTTGTAATTATTGTTTGGTTGACTGTGAATTCTACATTTCGACTTTTATATCTATTATTAACTGTGTGTGCGTTTATATTCTTATTTTTATAGAAGATCACAATATCGATTTCGAATCTTATCTAAATCAATGTATTGGCATTACTACTAGCACAAGGGTTGAGTGATCGTTACCCGGTTGCGGCATTCTTTGTCATCTGCGTGTTATCTACTTTGGAAAAATAACCGATCATTATCCAGATTATTTTAATAGTCTGCCGTGGAACGATTTCGGATTTTTAATAGTTTGTTTAAGTCTCATCAAAGTACAATATTATCTATAATACACTAATGCATAACATATAACCGTGCCATTCTTTTTAGAATTACAGGAGACTATATATTACAAATATACATATGAATGTTTACAATATTAAAATATTGAGCTAATGATTCTGAACCTATTGCCACAGCCGTGTCATCCCACTCACAAAAACCCACAGCAGTAGGTCCGACCAGAAGTCAACTCCTACAGATATATCAAAGAAAACCACAGCAGTAGGTCCGACCAGAAGTCAACTCATACAGATATATCACAGCAGTAGGTCCGACCAGAAGTCAACTCATACAGATATATCACAGCAGTAGGTCCGACCAGAAGTCAACTCATACAGATATATCACAGCAGTAGGTCCGACCAGAAGTCAACTCATACAGATATTATCACAGCAGTAAGTCCGACCAGAAGTCAACTCATACAGATATATCGAAGTTAACTATCGCTGCTTTCATTACTCAGAATGTTATCATCAAACACATATATACATAATAATAATGGAGCGGCCGGTGATAATCTTGACATGTCGTCTAAAAGGTACTTCAACAATTAATATAAGTATTACTATGTGAGTTAGAAAATCGCAACGGCTACCGAATCCTTAAACAATAGTATAAAATATCGAATAACAACCCATAATCAGATCTGGAGTGTACTGATTAGCACCGACTTCTCAACTACGTTATAAAACCTTAATGTATGTAAATGGTAATATTCGTAGTTAAGCGTCTTTCATACTGGAATGTTGCCTGACGCCTTGTTATAAGCATACAAGTACTTACTTTTATACATCTGGTGTTCTTCGATCTTTAGAGGGATTATGTTGTTAATATATTTGCCGAGCCCGTAATCAGTAATCTTTAGAACCCATCGAGTATCCACCAAACAGTTTGTACTTTTAAGACGTCCATGTGAACCAAGTTTGGAATTGTGAAGATAGTATATGCCCTATAATAACGACAGATTGGTGAGTAATATACATGTCCTTAAGCAAAACAGCACTGCATTATTGAAGGTACTATTTGTCCTAAAATTACTGCAGATAGATTTCAAACACTTATGCACTACAGCAACAACGAATACACTGGTGAGGTAATATATGTCATACAACGAAGAATAACAGGTCAACAAATGCCCTACAACAAATCAAACTGAAATAGTTCAGTTTTACATTAACCACGCGTTATATACAAACATGACCACTATGAATAAAGGCTATGCTGCGCTTTAGAATGTATAGACCGTCCGTATTTGGACAGAAGTCTAACCTTGTACACGTGATTTATGTGTTTGTTTATCCATATTAAACTGCCAACGTTATGAGAGCGTCTTTCTGATCCTATTTGCAGCGCACTGCATGTTTAGTTGTTAACCAATTTATAGTTCGTCACTATGCTTTCCTCTTTGTTTGTGCGTGACCTGGGAGATTGTGGACCCTATGATGACGCCCTAAAAGTACCATAGCGTTTGATGTGTGTCTTAAAGTTTGTATTGTCCTACCCTTAACGGTTTGTTTTCTTGTTGCTCTGGCTTCTATACAGTCACCGAGTACTCGTTTTGTGACTTTCTAGGCTTGTTTATATGATATATACATGATCATGTATATGTTATACTTATATTGCCTATACATGCTGCCTTGTTTGTTAAAGAATATAACCTGCCAGGGGTATCTTTGTTTACACAGTCCCGAGATGACATTAGGGTAATAGTGAAGTTCGGTGCACCCTAGAACCTGGTTTAAACTCCCAGCGGCCATTTTTTGCCACTACCGTCAACCGTTTATGTTTGTGATGTCATATATCGCCGTTACATCATATTCTATTTGTTGTTTGTTACTATGCATGTTTGTGGTTGCCCGTGGTCCTTGAAAGCTACATTGACCGTTCGACTTTTATATCATATAACTATCTGTATCACGCTACGACATAAACACGAAAACAGTGATACAAAGTATCACAAACCGGTCAGAACAGATACATAAGAAAACAGTATCAGAAATGAATATGATAAAAACGAACAGTGGATAGATGTTAGAACTTTTTCTTGTAATTGCCAACAATCAAAAACTATTATCATGAACTATTTGAGAACTAGATAAACTAGTCATCATGAGACAAAATGAACATGTTTTCAATTTCGGCATCTGTGTTGTATAATGTTACCATACGCCGCTGGACATTGGGGTGTAATAAGTATGAAGGTCGCTATGTCCACCGCCATATGCATGCCATTTTCGTGATGGTAAAACTTCTGTACTATTGGGTTTATGAATATTGAGTTCTGCTCAACCCGGAGATAGGGGGCGTGAGCGGTAGCAAGCATATTTCATTACCGCTCATGAACAGTCTCAATCAAACCGAGACTGCAATATTTCGTATGTATCGTGTTATGCCGTTTCCAAAGGTCCACTCTCATACTCTTTCGGATATAAATATAGCCGGAGCCTAGAGGCTCAGGCAATAACTGAAGTCAATCATATAGCTTGATTTTACACACCTGCACAAGATCCATCATAAGGGAATATTTGAAACTAATGTCCAGTGTAATATCATCATTTTCCAATATATCCTGAAATAAATATTGTGATAATGATCAGACGAAATCAGGTTTGCCTTTATTGGGGCAATACACAACGCAATTTACTTATCTTTATATTTGCCAATCGTTACAGTTAATAAGTATCGCTTTTTGCAAATTGATCAGCAAATTAATTAATATTAAATATAGTGTTATTTATCAGGAAATATATGCATATTACATATAGTGTCTGTCCCATATTAAACGGTAAGTATATGCCATTCTAGTTCACAATGTAATAAGTCTGTGTTGATTACTGTGTTTATTGTACTCAAGCTATGGTTCTAGTTGAGACGGAACATCGTACCTGTAAGCTCCCTTTGGGACAGTAAATGAATAACACGCATGGTGATGGGGTATCGAAACAGGCTCCTATGAACGGATTGATGTTGTCATGCATCATTTCTCGCATCTGTCATAATAAAAATTACACACGTTACACTCAGTTATAATACACAACAGTTATTAATACTTTCTCATACATTATATCACAAATTGTAGTTAGTTTTATTAATAATTCAACAATTGTAAATGCCAGCTTATATTGCTATCATGTCAAATAAATACATAAATTGTCAACAATTAAATGGATATGTGTTGAATGTATATTCATTTTTTTCTTGAAACTTAACCAGCATTTGAATTATGATATAATAACACCATTAAAGAAAACATATTTAAAATAAACATGACGAATAATTATTTATGAATTCAGATAATATAAAGGAATGTCAATTTGACTGATGTTTCATCGTAACTATGTTTAACACACGCACGCACGCACGCACGCACGCGCGCACGCAGATATGTATCTACTATCAGTTTCTTCTTACCACAAGTAAATGAATGGTTATTTATTATAATGAATGGTTATGTATTATTAAATTTAATCAACGAGAATCACATCATTCGTTTAAGCAAAAACAAATTAGCACGAGTATGACATTACGCATAATGACACATAACGACGAGTATGACATTAGGCATAATGACACATAACGTTAAGCGTGCCTGAAAGGTAAGTAATGCCGTTACTGTAGTATGATGGTTATATCATGATGTTTATTTCACGGTGTTCTTACTTTCACCTGCATTCGGTTAAACATGTACTAAGTGCATCAGTTCTATATTTTCTACAATCAGACAGGTGACTGCTGCGTTGAGTATGCTGACATTTAATTTCAATTAGTTTGGCTTACCGTTCTTATACAATAAACTACGATTGCAGCGAATATTTTTTGATGTGCCTCCTTAGTGTACCTTACATAATTAACCAATAAAACATTCGAAACCTACTTATATATACCCAGTTACAAAAGAAAGTGTACACTGAGTTTTGTTTAGTTTTAATTGTATAAAGTTTTTTGAGAATTAAATTGACAAATTCCAAAATGAATATGCCATGTTTGGTACCAAAGTTGTTATCATTCCATTGCCAATATCATGTTGTCATTTGTTTTTTCAATAGGTGAATCATTAAGGGACTGTCGATTGATAAAGAGGATAGACTTTAAAGTAAAATTAACGAGTGTTAATTTAAAGTGTATACTTTAAAATTGTCAAAGTATACACTTTCTTTTGCAACTGAGTATAGAAATAGTGTCTTATTTTCAATTAATATTTCCATAATGTTTATTGCTGTTGGTACAATGCATTTCTTGGAGATGCTGTTGCTAAGCTACCAAAAAAGAAGATGCATAGTTCTTGACGTAATTACTGACACTATGTCTTCTCAAAGTATTATTTAAATATAATCCTGCCGGCTTGTTTAGTCATAATTTTAAACGTTTACCCTAAATTTAAGTTTTAAAATATAATATATTTGAATATGTTGCTATAGCTAAATGGGAAAGTAGGGTATAAACAGATGCGATACCTCATATGTACCAATGATATACCCATATAACCATAAGCATTTTTATACCATCTTTGTGAGGAACAAAGCTAATGAAAGACATACATGTATTAATGAGCCCGTTCGTGAGAGGTTATGTAAAAAGCAACACCTCTCAAGTCCACTAACACTCACGCCCCCTAGCACCGACTTAAGCGGTATTGATGTCAAAGCCACATAGTCTGAGCTCCTTGATCCCAAGCAACCAGTAAAAATAACATTTAGTGTACTGATTCGTTGCACGGGGAGACTTTTTGCAGCCGCCAAACTATACATAACGAACGCACGTTTGAATGTTAGTAAATACTGATAAGGGAGATCCTTTGGAAGCTACAAAGAAAACCAGGAGAAAAAAGCAGCGGTTAATGGAAACATATTTGGTATAACTATTTCTGATAATAAATTGTGTTTGTTTTATCAATTAGTAAAGGTATGTCATTATATGATGTATGCGTCTACCAGAAATATAAAGATAGTTATGAAAGCCAGTATAACAAGCTAAAGAAAGTTACATAAAAATCCAACTGAGTATGCTTGTTTGTTTGTTTCTATGGTGTTTTACGTCACCTTCAACACAGGTAAGGTTATATATGACGTTCGATTGTTTGTGTTGGAAGCAGACCACCCTTTTTTCCTGGGTAGATCCGTAAGAATCAACACTTCCTCACCTACATGTCGAGCTCACAGTGGGATTCGATCCTGCAACGGTGCAAAGCGAGAAGGTTTACAACGCAACCACGTTAACCCCTCGGCCACGGAGACGCCACACCGACTGAGTGTGTGTATGTGTTTTACGAGAAGATAAAATGGATAAAATGTATATATAAAAATCTAACAGTAAAAGTAGCATTCAAGGATGACAGTCAACCACAAACACACACAGAAACAAAGAACAACTTTAAAGATGAATAAAAGGCAAAATAAAACACCACACACACACTAGGTTTGACAATAGGGCTTCCGCCTTGGAACGGTCAGTGGCCAATAAAGGGTGCAGCTGAGTGTTTAAACCAGGTTCTAGGGTGCACCAAACCTCACTCTTACACTATTGCCATCACAATAAACGGAACGATGTAATTAAATATATCCCCGCCAAGTTATATTGTCTAACAAACAAGGCAGCATTAATAGGCAATATAAGTAAAACACATACATGATCATGTATATATAATATAAAAAATAAATAAAAAATACCACACACATTTGGCAAATAGTTATGCAATGCTATCATACATTTCCCAACACTAGGAGTGTACACCTTTCTAAAAATCACTATGAGTCTTCGTCCCCGCGAGATGGTACCGACTAGCCCATTTCGCTCATAGCCAACTACATATCATTAATTATTTCCTGTTTTGTTGTCCAGAAATTAAGATAAAGAAATATGGGTACGTTCTATTTTTGCTGAGTATAATAAACTTCTGACTGAACTCAATATATAAATGGTGGGAATGCTACTATATTAAATAAATGCATATAGACATGTGAAAGTTGATATTCTAAACCGCAATGCTCTGAAATCAAAATTAAAGAATTGATTACTGTCTTTGGAGATAAATTAACAAAAGAAATAACACGAATATGACTGCATACTTTGCACTGTTTTTGGAAGGTTTTCAAACTGAAATTGTATTATAATGTGTCAGTCAACGAGTTCTTTTATAAAGCTGACAAAAGTTCTAATAATTGTCCAATTTACAATTTACATCTAACACTGAGAGACGTGAGCGCTAATGCCGACGTTGAATCCGATGTCATTTCATTGTTGAATAGTCGAGTTAAGAGAGTATGAAATGAGAAATTTTGAAATTACCGAACACGACCAATACAAGAAATACTGCAGTCTCAGTTTGATTGAGACTGTTCATGAACGGTAGTGAAAAATGCTTGCTTACCGTATAAGCACTCTAGCCCCAGATTAATACTTGGAAAGTAAATTATCAATATATATTATAGGGTATTATTTTGTAAGGAGAAATATTACTTGGAAAGAATTCTTTTGGCGGAGGCGACGAAATTGCGAGTCACACTACGCAAAAAGAATGAGTTCCAAATTGTATTTCTCCATACAATTTCATTAACCCTTTTTATTGAAAAGAGTATGAAATGAGAAATTTTAATACGTTCATATGGCTTTCTGCTAATTGTATACAGACATATTTTCTACCATACATGTGTTTAAATAATTCGTATTATTTCCATATTTTCGTTTATTTTGTTTATTTGTGTTCTTCGCGGTTCCGTGCGGTTGGATACTCTTTACAAAAAGGAAGCGCTCGCGATGAAAACAACTCCCGTATTTTAAAACGTTTTAATGCTGAATTACGTCTTCTACGGCACTGTTTTGAGATACAATAATACATTTAATAATTATTGCTGATGGTGTTTGTATACATTTACATTGAGATGATTTTCTACCGTCATGATTACGTTTGTAACCGAGAAAGTGGCAACGAGAAGAATATTTTCAACGGTTGTGAAAGAACATAACTTTTTCGATGTATATCTTAGCTTGTAGTGTTAAAGCAATTTAATCATACCGATAAATATCGTTAATTTTAATAAGAATTCATATCTCAAATGACCTTTGCCTACATGGGTGTAATAATAATGTTGTATGTTATTTTAATGATGATTTGTATTGGAATATTCAACTTACCGTATAATAACACTACTTTAGGTCTTAAAATATGTATATACCGTTTTCAGTTCAATGAGCTCCTCTCTTGTAAGATGTAAGTTGAATTTCTTTACGTTTCTTACGGAAACCGTCTGACCTTTAAATATTCCAACTGTCGTCAAAACAGTTTCTGTAGTACCTTAAAGGACATCAAAGTTACAACTCATCACTTCATTGTAATGCAAGCCAGTTTATTTGATATTTGTTTCCTTAAAATGTTTTATTTTGCAAAAAGAAAAAAATCGAATAGTAATAAATACTGAAAAGGAGATCCCTTGGAAGCTCCAAACAAAAATAAGAGAGATAAATAGCAGACTCGGGTTTTATTGAGTATGTTCAAGAGAGGTAACCTAATGTGCACCTCCTCACACCACACTCTCCATCCCGATGCCTGGCTAGTACTGCTATCATACTTTAAACGACGCTGCTCGACCAGTAAGTAAAAACACTACTGAATCATAGTCGGGGCACATTTTACAGCTGGCACACAGTATTGACGAAACTATTGCGCCAGTGTCAATACATACTGAGGAA
The DNA here is from genome assembly GCA_037043455.1 of Cyrtodaria siliqua. NCBI lineage: Eukaryota > Metazoa > Mollusca > Bivalvia > Adapedonta > Hiatellidae > Cyrtodaria > Cyrtodaria siliqua. The sequence goes on from JAWPHD010006485.1 coordinate 22,664, forward strand.
GGGACACCTTGGAAGACACGACGATAACAATAGAGACAAGTAGCATATTCGGTTTTATCGAGAAAATGTTGATATTTAACACTACTGATTGGCAACTATTACAAATTCATTGTAAATTCTTATTAAAGTAAGCATTATAATTGCAAACGACATTGTTAATACATACTGAAAAGGTGATCCCTTGGAAGCAATAAATACAAACAAGAGAGAAAAGTAGCAGACTCGGTTTTATTGAGTCTGTTCATGACAGGTAATTATAAGATGCAACACCTCTCACGCCCCCTAGCACCGGCTTAAGGGATATTCTACCTTAAAGCAACACAAAATGGGCTTGATGATCCCAAAGGACCAGCACATAATGATACTACTGATTTGTGGTCGGGCCGACCTTTTACGGCCGCCACACAGCACGAAACAAATGCTAGTGTAAATGGCAATAAATACTGAAAACGTGATCCTGTCAAAATAATTTGATTTGTTTAGCCTTAGTAGATAGCTATAGTAGAAAAAAGTATATATAAAAATGAGATATAGGGTCCTATAGAAACCACAGCGTCCGAGCGCAATGGCATCGTAGGTCCACACTGTACTGCAAACAAGGACTTGAAAATACAATGAAAGAGACAAAAAACAAACAGAAAGGGTGTTGAAGACAGGGTTACCGACTTGGAACGGTCAGTAGGCAATAAGGCCTACTAGTTAGCTTGAATCGATTTTATATGCGCACAATCCTCGCTATTATACTGTCTTCAACGCCCAAATAGACAAGACAGTGTAAACAAAACTACATCCCATCAAAAGGAATTCTCTAACAATAAAGTCCACATCCTGAGAAACTAACTAAAGAAACACATACAAAATAATAAACATCTCAGGATGTATCCAGAATCGTACTGAACAATCATAGCAGCTAAAGAGAAAACCAATCTAGGGTACGACCAGAAAACCCGAGGGACGAAAGCTCATGGACTCACCTCCCTTAGTTGGGGTTTCAGTAGGTACAATCATAGAGTCCCAAGAGGTAGTCCAGTCATCGCACAAGTGAAAGGTGAAGCGTAATGTAGAGGGGTCAATCACTAAACATACAGTGCGCTGTAAAACCAAAGGGTTATATCCTTTTCTGACGAACTTCCTGATTAAACTTGTAAAGCGGTCAGGAAACCCGTCAGATCCCTTTAAATTTCGAAGTTTATAGACCACATCTCCATAAAATGAGGGTTGTGATATGCCTAGTCGCAGAAGTGTCTTAAGGTTGGTGTTGTACTTTTCCAGCAGGCCCTCGTTACGGCGGTAGAATTTAGAGAAATATCTACGTAGTTTGTGATAACGAAAACCCTGCTGAAGAAGTTTACTTGTAATAATTTGATTTCGATCGTTGAAGTCTATAACATCATTACACGCTCTAGCAAATCGAATGAGCTGGGAGATATACACCCCGTATGAGGTAGCACGAGGTACATCTCCATCCAGGTATGGATAGTTAACGATGTTAAAATTGAAATCATCTCTCTTATCATAGATTTTAGTATGAATACAATCATTTGAAATCGAGAGATGAAGATCGAGAAATGCTGCTACTGTATCCGAACTGTTGGCTTTATTCAACGTGAGCTCTGGTGGATAAATGTTAGTAACCATATGAGCAAATAACGGATTATCAATATTGAGCATGTCATCAAGATACCGAGAAGTATTATTAAAGGCATCAATAATTTCACCCTGGCTAGCAGGTGACAAACTCCATTATTTCGAAAGATATTTGCTGATTTTTGTTATCAGTGATTTAATATTTATGATGATATGATAAAGTCGAAATTATGCAATTTCTTAGACACCACTGGGCTAATATTAACGTGGAGAATATAAGCTAGGTTTTAGCAACGTTTGTCGATCGATAATATACACAAGCTATTTTATCTTCGACTACTGGAGAACATCTCTGCTTCTATACAGAGGGTCTCTGTTGTTTTAGGTACCTACTGCCTTTCGAAGCATTGCGTTTCACTGGCAGGTCTCAGTGGCTTATTTCTCGCGTTGTCTTTCGAAGCATTGCGTTTCACTGACTGGGAGTGCGTTTGCTGGGACACTGGTATCTATAAACTGACAAGATCAGTGTAGAAATCAGAAGGTCTTCACATCAGCGAGGTTCCATCCCGTGTGGTCTCCGAAGCATTGAGGTTTCCCAGACAAGGTGAATAAAAGCGGTTGGGGCATTGGTGTGTAGAACAGTCCGACTAAAGCCAGAAAGAAGTTTAAAACTGAACGTAGGCTGAAGCTTCTTATATGAGACAGGCAAGCTGTGACAGCAACTTAAAACTCCAGCTAAAAAGACATTGTCACCTTAATATCGACCCGTAAATACAGTTCATTAGCTATAGGATTCAACAGTCGCAAGACAGTAGGTTCAACCAAGCTCTCGACAGATCCCTTGCATGCAACAAACACAAACAAGAAAGAAATGTAGCATACTCGGTTTTATTGAGTCTGTTCATGAGAGGTAATTATAAGATGCGACACCTTAGTACCGGCTTAAGCGATATTCTACTTTAAAGCAACACAGAATGGGCTTGATGATCCCAAAGAACCAGTAAATAATAACACTACTACTGATTTGTAGTTGGGGCGACTCTTTACGGCCGCCACACAGCATTAAACAAACGCTAGTGTGAATGTCAATAAATACAATAAAACGCTATTTAGAAACATTCTTCATTTTGGTGAAGTCGTCGATTACTCTTCAATAGACGGCCTATGGTTGTCTGTATCTCACTTTTCATGAGCATTTTAAGATTTAGCTGCATTCAGTAAGTTATATTCCCTTCGAATATTTCTTTTCAATGCATATCATCTTCTTTTTTCTTTTCAGCGAAAATTTGCATACTTTTCTAAATATGTGAAATAGTAATGATTGATCATTTCAGTATCGAATATTGTGAAATATAGCTTATGTTATTGACAAATAAACAAAAGCTGTCCAAAAGATAAAATAATAATAATAATAATGTTTAAATGACCAAATTCAAAATAAACACACTCGCAGTTTCAAGTATGTTGGCGTACGATTTGGTCGTAAATGTTATAACATTATAAAGCCCCAATAGATATTTTAAATAAAGCCAATAACTATGTTTCCATTTTTATGTTGGATGTGTATACTTCACTGACATTTTGTAAAAAACACTACATATTTCAGTGAATTAAATATGTTTTGAATAAGTAGGTTGGTTTTATACTTACCCAAATGTGTTTCAATCGATGCAATCGACATATTACTTGACGCAGTTTCTTTCACTATGTTTATCTAAATGAAAATGAAAGCAATCATTTTAAAAATATGTTCGTTATCTCTTCCCATGGCCACGGGAGACGGGAGCCTCCGTGGCCGTGTTATTAATGTCTCTGCTTTGGAATCACTTGCCTCTCTCCGCTGTCGGTTTAATTCATCATGGGTATGTGAGAAAGCTATCCGGCAGACTTGCGGAACGTCAGTGGTTCTACTAAAGTGCCTCACTGAGCACGAAAATTGCCCATAGGGGCAACTGGGGTATTCCTCCACCACTGGAAACTGGGATATTACCTTAGTTTATTTTTAGTCATCTTTATATGTTTTGTTTGTTTTTTTGCGTGCTTTTGGTTGACTGTGGTCCTTAAAAGCTGGATTTCCTGTTCGACCTTTATATCTACTTTTAGCTGTTGGTGCGACTATAAAATCCGATTCAATTCAACTACCCACGTCCAATGTTCATTATGTCACAATACATACAAATACTGCTTATAGTTAACTAAAACTAAAACATGATAAGCTATGTGATCACTTTAGCACAGCCACTGACACACATTCAACAGGAATAAGTTATATGTTGCATATGGAACAGTATACTTATATTTCAGCATAAATCCAACATGCAGCATACTAAGCAGAGGCATAACAGTAAACAGTAACAAGTTCGCTTTCATATATCTTCTTTTTAATCTGTTTTTATGTATCAATATTTTCTCCCGAAACCATCCACACTTTAGATACATATGTCAGGCATTGATGTTTAATGTCCATGTGTTGTACATGCAGAATCTGACTTCTGTAGCGTTATGTCATTGAAGCTTGCATGTGTATACCTGTACATTGTATTCATACTTACATTTGATCTCATCCCGATTTTGGACTGTAGCTCTATGTCATGGATGTTCATTTTACATGTGCTGTAAATGTACATTGTACCGTAGCTCTAATGGTTTTCCTTTGTTCTTGCTTATGATATCATTTGAATAAACCTGAAGGCCTGAGCCTAAACCGTGCTATAAATGCTGATATATTTTAGCCGTGCTATAAATGACAGATTCGACGGTTATATCATGGTCTATTCAATTATACGCACGCGCTGGTGTAATGTTTACACACAACCTGTCAATCAAATTACCAAAAAACAGCACTCCTTGACATTGCATTTGCCCAATAATATACAAAGAAATATAAAAAGATCGGACAGGGAAAGTAGCATTCAAGGAGGAAAGTCAACCACAAATCACAGAAACAAACACGCAAACAGACAAACATGAAGTCAAAAGTAATAATAAATACAAACGACATCACAAACACAAAAGGGTTGACAATAGGGCTACCGCCTTGGAACGGTCAGTGGCAAAGTAGGCCACTGGGGGTTTAAACCGGTTCTAGGGTGCACCAAACCTCACACTTACCCTACTGTCATCCCATTAAAACAATACAAAAAAACAATGAAGGTACTCAGTGACTTTGCAGAAGCAAAGCAGTAAGAGAATAAACCATTAAGGGCACGACAAGAAAGATCATGGACAACCATCAAACGCCACCGTCCCCAATGGGCTTTAGGTAGACGTCATCATAGTGTCCACAGCCTGTCCGGTCATCGTACAATTAAAGAGGGAAAGCATAGTGCGAACTGTAAAAGGGTCCACCACCAAGCATGCAGTACGTTGCAAAATGATAGGGTCATAACCTCTTTTGATAAACTTTTTAACAAGTTTAACAAAGATAGTATGAAAGTGATCATGACCTAGAATCTTACGAAGTTTTATAAATCACATCACCATAAGTTATGATTTCAACAAAAATCTTCAGCATCTTATTTGGAAGCTGTATAACATCCCCTGTTGCGTCACGAAACTAATTAAAAACATCTTCTAAGGAAATATTATTTTATCCATACTGGGCTGTATACCAGATATCGTCATTTTTATTGTTGATTCTTAATATATTTAAATCAAAACTAGTCATCTCATAAATATTTTTTGGCAGTAGAGAAGCTTACCCATTTGCCGTAAATATTCTGTGTTTACATTATTCCTATTCTTAGTAACAAGTGTCACGTGACCGTTACTAAATATAGACTGAACTGGGCCGGTCGTTTGAGCCGAATGTAGTAGTTATCGTCATGTTCAGTTTAATACCGAATAATCCATGTTTGGGAGGATGAAAACGTGTGTATAGTTATTAATTGAAACATAAATATACCATTGCATATGAATACTCAAAACAAATATCTTGAAAAAAATGATATCTACAATTTAAAATGTTTTTTTTCAACTGTATTTAATCGGATGTAATTTACTTCACTTCGACGTTCATAATTTAAAAGGAAATAACTGTCCGCATGACGTGAACAAGTTGTCATCCTTGGCTGAAAATTGTTAACACATGCTTTTATTTTTTTGGGAATGTCAAATGATTCAATGGTTCGGACGTAAAAGGTTCATCTATTTTAGAAGGTTATTTCCTGCGCATGCGCATTAGCGCGTGATTCCCCCCGATTGTGTTTTGTTTATAACGGTATTTATACAGGTAAACGGGTTGGTTTGAGAGTGTTTGTTAACATTTTAAAATAATCTTTCCTCTCAATCGTCTGATGATAGTGTGTAGTGATTTTGTAAAGTGGGGTCGAAAAATAATCACAATATTGAGCGTTTTATTGATAATACGACGAATCTGGTGAATGACGATAACTGGTACACAACCAGTATATTTATAGGGTGCATCAAACCTCACACTTAACCTACTGTCATCCCATTAAAACTGGACAGTGTAAATAAGAAATCCCCGCCATGATCTAATCTCTAACAACAAGGCAGCATCAATAGGCAATATAAGTAAAACACAAATATGCTAAATATAATATAAAATAAAGAATAGCCTAGAAAGACACAATAAAGGTACTCAGTGACTTGGCAGGAGCCAGAGCAACAAGAGAATAAACCATTAAGGGCACGACAAGAAAGATCATAGACAAACATCAAACGCCACCGTCCCAGTGGGCTTTAGGTAGGCGTCATCATAGGGTCCACAGCCTGTCCGGTCATCGTACAATTAAAGATGAAAGCATAGTGGCTAACTGTAAAAGGGTCCACCACCAAGCATGCAGTACGTTGCAAAATGATAGGGTCATAACCTCTTTTGATAAACTTTTTAACAAGTTTAACAAAGATAGTATGAAAGTGATCATGACCAAGAATCTTACGAAGTTTATAAATAACCATAGAAGATCAGGTTGTGATAGTCCTTGTCGCAGAAGAGTCCTTAAATTACTTTTATATTTGGAAAGAAGATCAGGGTTACGATAATAACATATTGCAAAGGTTTTACGAAGTTTATGGTAAAGGTTACCCTGATTGAGTAGCTTTTAGTCCTCAACTCGAGTACAAGTTCTTGAAAAACGAATAATTGAGATATATAAACCCCATAAGAAGTTGCTCGGAAACATCCCCATCCAAGTGGGGATAATTAACAATGTCAAAATTAAAATCATCTCTTTTGTCATAGATTTTGGTAAATTATTTCACCATTTTCAATTGAGAGATCTAAATCAAGAAAAGAAGCGTTATTATCAGATATATTGGCTTCGTTAAGCTGAAGTTCTTTAGGTTATATATTAATAACCATAGTCGGAAAGAAAGGGTTGTCAATGTTCATTATGTCATCCAGATACAGAGAGGTGCCATTAAAGGCTTCAATAACAAAGGCGATTGGCTGTAATAATCAAACATGGGTCATGTTCATGCCGCGTGATAATGCTACTTTTTGATTGGATCGGGCTGTTATTTTTACTGAAAAATGCAACGCCCTAAAACTTCTCGCACGCGCGTACTTGGATACATGACTAAGGTACAAAACATTTATAGCATATTTTTTCTCATATGCGATTTATACTGCACTCTCGGGCCTACGGTCCACGAGAAGCAGTATAAATCGCATATACTGGAAAAGTTATGCTATAAATATTACTTGAATGTATACTTATATTACATCCCTCCCGATGTTCGACTTCTGAAACTCTATGTCGTATTCAAGCGACGTTTGACTTCTGTTCTGTTGTTTATGGCACAGAATGTTCACTTTCGATGTTTGACTTCTGAAACTGGTGTAGTTTTACCTGTGGTGCAACATTTACATTGTATTCATACTTATTCTGGATTTCACCTGGTTGTCTTACGTAGCCTTTTGTCATTGATGTCATATCTACGTATATTATCTTTGAGTAGATAACTATTTTATTTATACTTACTCTTGATCCCATACCGATTTTGGACTTCTGTAGCCTCTATGTCAATGATGTTTACCTTCCATATACTCTTCATCATGATATTTTCTATCTGACGTTTTCTGAAAGACAGTTAACATGATCTTCAATTAGTTTAAATTTGAATCAATATATACTGAAAATGGGGTCCACTGGAAGCAACAAACACAAGCAAGAGAGAAAAGGTAATAGTCAATATTAACGACTGAGGTATTTTCATTAATTATTAAAATTAGCTGGAGACGCCTATTTTTTAGGAAAACTACAAAATGTTCAAAATAAATATTTTTATCTTATTAAAAAATTTTTATCTTATTAAAAATTTGGCGTAGAATGACCAGAAACATTTGTTTGTAGACGTGTTTCAGGATTAAACTCAAGACATATTTTGTGTATGTACTACAATGAAACATGCGAAGCATAGCTATGCTAATTTTGAATAAAAATAAATAAATAATTTTGTATGAGATAAACATCTTGAACAGTTCAAACACCTTTTATATAGATAGATATAGCGTCTCCAGCTAATTTTAATAATTAATGAAAATACCTCAGTCGTTAATATTGACAAATGGCTATGATGTACCATACATCAAGTGTACATTTGAAATACAATATTATCTATAGGAGTCATTCCTTTTACTAAAATCCTTTATTTTGAAAATAAATTAAGAACTTATAGAACTTCAATCAACTGTCACTATAACCGCTTGAACAATTCCCCTTTACAGCAATACTGTGGGTATAAATAGATTGTCGTGTTATCATGGTTATCATCTACAACTATATAGAGTACAGCACTGGTTTTCGAATATACCCAGTTGATTGTCGCATAAAGAGAAATGTAAATGCGCGTTATTTTTGTCAATCGATAGTATTTAATTTCAAAATTCGAAAATTCAAGCTCCATGTATTATAATTAGTACTGTATTTCATATCGTCTTAATTCTATATCAATCAAACAGGACACAACATATAACTTCACAGTATGTTTTCTGCATCTATACTTTGCCGTGGCATTTATATCCTTTTGATTACAGACGTTAATAGTACCTGATAATATAGCCGATCACAGCAACCACCGAAATTACAGCCAACACCGACAGACAGGAAGCAATAACAGTCAGGTATTATCTGGAAAACAAGTGTTGAAGTAGTGTGCTTAAAATGTGAGTACTGACGGTTAAATTCAGGAAATGGTAACTTCTTAAAGACAAACAAAAGAAAGTTTGTGTTAAAATACTGAATACTGCCCGATAGGACAGTCTAAAAAAATGCGACAGTCAGTTTTAAACATGTAATGTATCATTCCTCTAAAGATGTCATCCAACAACACGACATTTTAAGCAAATAAGTCAAAATGCTAATACATGTGACATATACATTTTAAAGTAAGTGTTACTTTGTTAGACGTAACTAACATAAACGGTTTGGCCTTGGTGTGGTATGTGGCAAATACGTTGATGAAAGAAACCGTGATCTTACGTGCCCCAAACCTTAAAGTTAACGAATGTCATCCACACTATAAGAGTTAATTAAGAAATCCGCATAATATCCTCTCATAAAACAGACAACTAGCTTTAAACAGCAATACATGTAAAATACAGAGATAATAATATACATGTATACATACATAAACATATACTCGTATAATACAATAAATACAGAAAAGTGGATTCCTTGGAATCAACAAACACAAACAAGAGAAAGTAGAAGTGCCACACCTGTCACGCCTTCTAGCAACCGGCATAAGCGATAATCTAATTTAAATCCACAAAGACTGGGCTCGATGATCCCTAAGGACCAGTAAGTCATGACACTACTGATTTGTAATCGGGCGACTTTTTACGGCCTCCAACAGCACTAAACCAATGCTAGTGGTAATGTCAATATATACGGGAAAAGTGGATCCATTGGAAGCAACAGCCACAAGTAGCAGACTCGCTTTTATTGAGTGTGTTCATGCGAGGAAATATCAAGTTTAACACCTCTCACGCCTCCTAAACACCGGCTTAAGAGATGAGCTACGTTAAAGTCACACAGACTCGGACTGGGATTGATACTCCCAAACGACCAGAAAACAGTAAAAAAACAACAAGACACAAGGTTAAGACACACACGGGTGAGAATGGTCCTATATCAAAACATAGGACACACATACAGCATGTCATCACGTGTGCCACAAACTAAATCAAATGGGCAAAAGTAATAGTCAATGTACTTGCAACCAGTAATCCAGGGTTACCGACTTAGATCATTGAGTAGAAGTAACTGAAGAAAAACATTAAACGTAACGTCCCTTTTCGAGATTTAGGTACGAGCGTCATCAAAGGGTCCCGAATCCGGACGGTATCGTACAATGAAAGAGAAAAAATGTAGTGGGTTGACGTAAATGGGTCAGACACTTAAAATGCAATGCGTTATAACTTTATGGGATCATAAACGTCTTTTAATAAATGTCCTAACTTTATTGTTAGAGATAGTACCTTTCGATGGGGTGTTATGTGTTTTAAAACTGTCGTGTCAATTTGGGACCTGGGTAACAGAATAATAGCGAGGTTGTGAACACATCAAAAGGACTTAAGCTGACCAGTAGGTCACAGTGCACATCTGGCCGTTCAAGCCGATAAAATCTGTCTATCTTCTTTCCAAATATAAAAAGTAATTTAAGGACTCTTCTGCGACAAGGACTATCACAACCTGACTTCTATGGTGATGTGATTTATAAACTTCGTAAGATTCATGGTTCATGATCACTTTTCATACCGTCTTGATAAGTATATCAAAGTTGTTAAAAAGTTTATCAAAGAGGTTATGACCCTATCATTTACAACGTACTGCATGCTTGGTGGTGGACCCTTTTACAGTTCGCCACTATGCTTTCATCTTTAATTGTACGATGACCGGACAGGCTGTGACCCTATGATGACGCCTACCTAAAACCCATTGGGACGGTGGCCGTTTGATGTTTTGTCTATAATCTTTCCTGTTGTGCCCTTAATGGTTTATTCTCTTGTTTGCTCTGGCTTCTGCCAAGTCACTGAGTACCTTCATTGGTGGCTTTCTAGCTATTGATTTTTTTGTATTATATTTACACGAGCATATTTGTGTTTACTTATATTGCCTACTGATGCGGACTTGTTGGTTAGAGATTAAATCATGGCGGGGATTTCTTTATTTACACTGTCCTGTTTTAATGGGTTGACAGTAGAGGTAAGTGTGAGGTTTGGTGCACCCTAGAAACCGGTTTTAAATCCCCAGTGTGCCTACTTTGCCACTGAGACGCGTTCCAAGGCGGTAGCCCTATTGTCAACCCTTTTGTGTTTTTGAATGTCGTTTGCATTTTTTATTACTTACCTTTTCGTTTGTCTGTTTGCGTGTTTTGTTTTGTGTTTGTGTTTACTGTCGTCCCTTGAATGCTGCTTTTCCCTGTCGATGTTTTTATCTTCTTCACCGCTCTTTATGTTATGTATTTTCCTTTTCATCGCATATTATTTGGCTGTTTGTTGGTGGTTGCAGTGCAGTGAGGGACCTACGGTTGCCATTGCGTATGGGTGTTGTTATTTCTATAGGACCATGATTCTCATGTTTGATATAAATGTATTGTGAAATGATCATAACGAGGATCTCGTTGTAATTTGTAAAAGTTCAGTCATCGTAGAAGTCAGGTTGGGATAGTCCTTTGGCATAGAAGAGTGTTTTTAAATTACCTTTATGACTTTAAGAGTATAGAGATAGTATTACAATCAACACAAATTGTCAAACGTCTTTCTTGTAATTACCAATGTAAGGGTATCTTTAAAGTGGAGGAGCCTTGTTTTGTAATGCAACAGCTTAGAAAGGTTAAACACCTCATATTGACTAAAATCTCGGGTAGAACAGATGATATGAAAGTCGAACAGGACATGTAGCATTCAGCCTTCACATTTCGGAACGTCGGAAATACGTGTCATTTATGTGTAAAAAAGAGTATGATAATGGGACCTGTGGAAAAGGCCGAAAACGACACATACGAAATATTGCAGTCTCGGTTTGATTGAGACTGTTCATGAGCGGTAGTGAAATATGCTAGCTACCGCTCACGCCCTCTAACCCTGGGTTGAGCAGAACTCATATTAATAAATCAATAGTACACATTTTAACCATCCCGAAGATGGCATGCATATGCGGTGGACATGGAGTTTATTGCTTCGTTCCCATGTCGTACGGCGTATGGTCCCAGTATCTAATAAAATTAATATGCGCCAAAGAGCGAAATAAATATAATTATAATTTAGCTGGGAGCAGGCGGTTATGAAGCCTGCATATCACAAGTAACAGTTAAAAGACTAAATTAAAAAGCAGACACATATCCTATAAGTGGTTAAACAATACCCAGAGCCTTTAATAAGCCGGAGTAGTGGAACCACTGAATCGAAAATTAAGTAAGAAAACAAAAGGAAACGATAATTAATATAAGTATCGGGCTCAGCGATCTCCAAAGATCGAATGAATAACAGTACTGATTGCAAGCGCGGGGATACGTTTTACTGCCGCCACACTGCACAGATGCGTCAGTCAGTGGCAGGAAAATACACGTTTTTCGCAAAAAATTAGCGTTGACTAAATACGTTGGTCATTTTAGTTAAATTAATACGATTTACAGTTTTGTGTACTTAATACACTAGCCAGTTTTGTTTATTAATGGTTATTATAAATAATGAATGCTAATAATGTGTTAACGTAGAGTTTGAAGTAAATCCTTAAGCAATAAAAGCAGTATAACCTATTTAAATTAATTACCCTATAACATACTATTTCATAAATATTATTCTGCCAAAACATCGTCAGAATATTATATAGTTAATAGACAAAGCTTGGGATCAATGTATCTTACCTTCAAGAAAAACGGGGCATAGCTCACCAAAAAACCCACAGTCTGGTGTATCCTTCGGGGGTAATCCATTTGTGGTGAACCATTGAAAGCCAGGCGTATCCGTTATAACCTATTTCCGTGTTTGAAACAAACATCTTGCTAATAAATTTATAACATTATTTTAGAAAATGTTAGTAGTATGAATCAGCTAAACAGTTGAATTGCTACTACTGTCAGTCGTGGTACATATTATAACAAACTAGATGCAACCGTCAAATAAGAAGTGTATCAATCCAGAATATTCACATAACACGTAGTTAGACACGGTTGGGGGCAATATATGCAACTTCAAAGTAATTGAAAGCACATAATTAAGATTGAATCGAGCTTTAACAGGATATTAAGGAGCCAGAAAGGTCATCCAAGTTTCTCAAAGTAAGTGAACATCAAAGCGAAGATGTTCCCGTTAATGTCGATGTTAATGCCAGGTTCATACTCATTGCTTCTTGTTTATCAAATACATCTTGATAGTCATAGCAATTACATATTGCGACGTTTCTGTCATTGATAAAAGTACTCTGAGTAGGTTTGTTTAAAGACACATTTCCCAACGTTACTTGGTCATTGAAAAACCACGGGAAGCTTGAATATTTACAGCAAGCACGCTTCATGGCTGATCAACTCAGGTATATAAATTGAGGCCCGCTCTTAGTTTTTTATTTGTATAGCATTGCTATATTGAGGGTAAGAATAGCTTAACAACACTTTGTAATTTACTTTAATGAAGAAATATATGTTCATAATTTAGCTTTTGAATATAAAACTTATCTGGTATTTCTTAATTGTTTTTAGACCAAAATTCAGAGCACAACACAATAAATATACAACATTCTTTAATGTGTTATTATGTGTACTGGTCACAAATGCTTTATTGGGTGGGCCTCATAATCTGAAAAAAAATTGAATATCACACTTTGCTCATGAAATTGTTTGGCTAACAGTGATTTACAGCCCAATTCTCTCCACTCGCCCCCCCCCCCCCCCACCAACCAAAATCCAATATGCTCGAAATGTGTCTTTAACCCCCCCTCCACCCCCCCCCCCCCCCCCCCCAACCAAAATCCAATTGGCTCGAATGAATATGATACAATTTCGACATAGTTTGGATTACCTTTTGGTACCTGTTATATTGAAGCATGTAAAGCATGTACTGTATTATTCCGCATGCTAGTCTTTATCATATAATAATAATAGTCTAATAATACATTTATTTGTAAACTTTTTTTTATTTTTTTTAAATGTAATATATTTTAATTTGTTACCGTTATTTCTTAAACCTACACATTTATAATTCAATTCGCTATTTGTTTGTTATAGATGGACCAACAGCTGTTTTGTTACTGAACTATTCCCTTCATGCCGAGGATTCTTTATATCAAAGTATTTTATATTTGATACCAATTTTCAAGTAAACACCACAACTTGTATAGACGTTGATGTTAAGTATACGCTTTTATCGGCAGCAAACTGTGTGTGTATCAAGCTGTTTGTCTCAAAAAAACGTTATTCAACATTGGAACGCACTTAACTGATAGTTATAAAAGGAAGATATGTCAAGAATGATTTCGAAAATCAAACAGTGCCTGTTCAAACAGTAGGTTAGATCCCGGCCATGATCATATGTGGTGTGTCTCTGTGCAAGAGACGCTTTGTCTGCATTTGCTGAGTACTGCTTCTACCCAGACATCGGGAGTGATTAAAATAAGTTAAAGAGCTTTCTTTACAATCGATGTAAACTAACTAAGTTTAAACTAAGCAGTGCCTGCATAATGGACGGTGTAGTTATCGAGAATAAAGTGTGTACATCCGATTGCAGACTGTCGTTCCACGGAGAACTAAAACTGTATATTCAAACAATGCATTTGTCTGACCTATTGTAATGTTTCAGACGACATTATTTCTGCCATAGAAAAGTCGGTAATGCCACATTACTGTGTTAATGAAAATAAAGACGGTTTATTTCTTGGTATTCGATGCAGGCAATTGAAAACCATTACGCGCATTTTCACGGGAACACGACTTGCATACATGAAACAACAAATATTATAACGTAAGAAACACAAGGACACTAAAACAAAAGTATGGTATATTTCAGTATAAATCAAACAAGTTCAGCTAAAAGAGGTTACCTTATCTTTCGTTCTAGCAATAGCAACAATCTCAGGCTGTCTTTCGTCACCGAGAAATTCATAGATCCAGAAGTACGGAATCCTATCACCATTGTGTCCTATGTCGCAGGGTCCGGATATACCTGATACAATTACAAAGAAATGTCACACCAACCATATGGGAGACAATAACATACATCCTAGGCCTGTGAAAAGAGTCTTGAACTACCGTTTCATTTTGGATTTTAGGGTCAATATGTGTTTTGACTTAACAATAACCCCCAACAAATAAATCAATAACAAGATGCTGAGCACTCCAATGTTATAAAATAGTTTATCACATAAATTATGGTGTTTGAGAGTAATATAGAAAGATACAAATATCGGACAGGGAAAGCAGCATTCAAGGACGACAGTCAACCACAAAACACAAAAACAAACACGCAAACAGACAAACGAGAAGGCAAAAGTAATAACAAAATGCAAACGACTTCACAAACACAAAAGGGTTGACAATAGGGCTACCGCCATGGAACGCCTTGGCAACATAGGCCACTGGGGGTTTAAACCGGTTCTAGGGTGCACCAAACCTCACACTTACCCTACTACATCCAATTAAAACAGGACAGTATAAATAAAGAAATCCCCTTCATGATCTAATCTCTAACCAACAAGGCAGCATCAAAAGGCATTATAAGTAAAACACAAATGTGCTCGTGTAAATATAATACACAAAAACAAAAGCATAGAAAGCCACAATGAAGGTTCTCAATGACTTGGCAGAAGCCAGAGCAACAAGAGAATAAACCATTAAGGGCACGACAAGAAAGATCATAGACAAACATCAAACGCCACCGTCCCAATGGGTTTTATGTAGGCGTCATCATAGGGTCCACAGCCTGTCCTGTCATCGTACAACTAAAGAGGAAAGCATAGTGGCAAACTGTAAAAGGGTCCACCACCAAGCATGCAGTACGTTGCAAAATGATAGTGCATTAACCTCTTTTAATAAACTTTTTAATATGTTTAACAAAGTATGAAAATAATCATGACCAAGAATCTTACGAAGTTTATAATTCAAATCACCATAGAAGTTAGGTTGTGATAGTCCTTGTCGCAGAAGAGTCCTTAAATAACGTTTATACTTGGAAAGAAGATCAGGGTTACGATAATCAAATTTTGCAAAGGTTTTACGAAGTTTATGATAACGGTAACCCTGACTGAGTAGCTTTTTAGTTATACAAAGATTACGAATATTAAAGTCCTAAACTCGAGTACAAGCTCTTGAAAAACGAATAAGTTGAGACACATACATCCCATAATAAGTGCTCGTGGAACATCCCCATCCATGTGGGGATAATTAACAATGTCAAAATTAAAATCATCTCTCTTGTCATAGATTTTGCTAATTATTTCACAATTTTCAATCGAGAGATCTAAATCAAGAAAAGAAGCGTTATTATCAGATATATTAGCTTTGTTAAGATGAAGTTCTTTAGGATAAATATTATTAACCATAGTTGGAAAGAAAGGGTTATCAATGTTCAATAAAAGCTTCAGTAACATCTGCATGGGTATCTGGTGAAAGACTCAACATGAAATCTCTTTCATAGCAAAATAAAAAACATTCTGCGACAAGTGGTGCACAGTTCGTACCCATAGGGATACCATCAATTTGTCTATAAACGGTGGTTCTATACCTGACGAAAATATTATCTAATAGGAAGATGAGTGCTTCACAAATTTCATAGTAAGTCCACATAAAGCCATGCTATATTTAACCCATTACACATGTGAAATAAATATGCAAATGAAGGCCAAATCATCGGTCTATCCTTTCCGTTCAGCTTGGTGTGCGACGTAGTTGCCGGATTGATTCCCGTGACAGTTTAGAATACCCGATTACACAAATCGACGACGTAGTTTTGATGTTCGGTGGCGTACGGAAAATACCGAATCAACATACGACGTCATCATACAAACATAAGACGTCATCGTAACGTTATATAATTATTGGGAGCTACAACAAAGCATGCTCACTATGAGGCTTTTTGTTAGTTATGTTTTAATATATTAAACTCGTTTGTAAATTTGGTATGATGCTCGGTCTAGCCTCGCATTACATAATGTCATTCAACTCGTTAATTACATTCAGTATTAAAAAGGCACTCATGTTATATTCTCTGTGTCCAACATGTTCAATACTGATTGTTTCCTCCGTTACTATGCTATAATGGACTTATGTTTTAATTATGCATCAATGCTTTACTGAGATAACTGCATAGATTATTTACTGAAATAATAAAGCAGACCTTAATATATGCTGTAAGGGGATTCCTTGGAATCAACAAACACAAACAAGAGATAAAGTAGCAGACTCGATTTTATTGAGTCTGTTCATGAGAGGTAATGTAAAGTATGACACCTTTCATGCCTCCCTCTTAATTGGAACCTGCTAACGCGATATATATTTTATTTTATATATAGGGTTGATGAAAATATGTATACGACGATGTGTAAGGTAAATATATTTAAATGACAATTCAGTGGGAGCGCCAAGCCGCCGCGGAGGGATATTTACTTAAAAACGTCACGCGCAAAAAACGTAAACAAACTGCGTTTTGAGCAGATTTCAGGGTGGCGATCAAAATGACACCAGTGATGTAAACTGTATTCAACTGACAATGTACAATGATGACACACATAAACAAATGCATCAATTCGTTTGTTACAGAATGAATTTTAAGTTTTTACGTGTTTTGTCGATTCTTTTTTATTAAAAATATGATTTCTAGGCTTTTACAAATTACCGATCGTTTCGAAAATTTATGTGAAATTTTAACTTTTAATCAAATTGATAATTACAGTTTGTTCTTATAGCGAGAAAAAAGACGAAAGCATTAAAGTCAAGAAAAAGTCTTCCTCTACAGGCCTGTAAAATTTCATCAAAATTTGGAAAAAGTACTTTTTTCTACCCAAAAAAACGTTTCATGACCGTTCTTAAAATTACAAACAGAAAAGTGAGACTCTCTTCAACCGTGTGCTTCATACAAAAAACTTTCAGAATCATATTTTTATCACTACATTTAAAACATAATTTATACAAGCCAATTCCTTATAAAATAACTATCATTTTCATTGCCTACTTTTAAAAATAAATTTAGGTCTATTTTGTGTTATTGTGAAAATTATTTCAGTCAACAAACATGCGAAAGAGCAAAATGTCAGCAGTTTATCGATCGACTTCAATTTTTTTATTTTGTATCTCGATTTGTATGAAGATTTTAACAGCGAGAAAAAAGACAAGAACATGAACGATGAGTTTAATCCTTCCTCTGGCAGTATGTGAATTTTCAAGCGAATTTGAAAAAAGTACTTTTTTCTACCCAAAAAAACGTTTGGTCACTGTTTTACGCAAGCGTTTCGAACTTTGTTTTTGTGTAGTTTTAATACACGGCATGCAATACATCGGTCAGCTCCATACCCGTAGCCAGGGGGGGTGCGTTGGGTGCGTCCGCACCCAACTTTTTTGGACAAGTCAAGATTTTTTTGTCAGTGTACTGTACTTTAAGATATAAAAGTCACCAGAATACATGATTTACCGTTTCAATTTCAAAATTTTCTAGGGGGAGGACCCCCTAACCCCCCACCTGCAGGACGGGGACACCCCCTCCCGCACCTACCCCCATCGCCACTTAGTGGCTCAAATCCGCACCCCCCTTTTCAAAAACCTGCATGTATTGAGGTAAGGCCAATAAAAGTGAAATTTCATACAAAAAATGCTCTATAGCTTCTGTCCCTAAATATAGATATAAAAGTCACCAGAATGCATGATTTACCGTTTCAATTTCAAAATTTTCCAGGGGGAGGACCCCCTAACCCCCCCCCCCCCCCACCTGCATGAGGGGGACACCCCATCCCGCACCTACCCCCATCGCCACAAAAAACTGCATGTATTGACATGATTGAGGTAAGGCCAATAAAAGTGAAATTTCATACAAAAAATGCTCTATCTTCTGTCCCTAAATATAGATATAAAAGTCACCAGAATGCATGATTCACCGTTTCAATTTCAAAACTACCCCCTCCCGCACCTATCCCAATCGCCACTTCGTGGCTCAATTCCGCACCCCCCTTTTCAAAGACCTGGCTACGGGCCTGAGCTCTGTGTGTGATAAATTCTGAAATTACCTGATATATTGTAGTGAACAGACAGTCGATAAGAGACAAAATATTTATTCTAACATGATATATTTTAAATTCGATTGTTATTGAAAAAATTGCAAAAAAATCAATACCGTGTTTCCCCGAAGACCACATTCCAACACAGTATTGTGACGTCACAATGCTTGTACTTATTATAATCACAGTGTGAAAAGGTGTACGCGGACAATTTTTTAAATCTTCGAAAGGACGTGTGTTTTTTATTTATTTATTTTGGTCGAAGAGCCCTTTATTTTTTTTTATTATCATTGGCTATTATCCTTTCGACCACCCCGCCCCCGACCCCCACCCAGCACATTTTTTTTAAATGGACAAAATTAATCTAGAATGCGACCTATGATTTTAAATGTATTTTAAAGGCCATTTGGATTGTCGACGCAAATATAATATGAACTAGGGCTTTATTGATTTGAACAGCGACTGCAGAGGGAAGTAAGATGGGTGAATAGTCCCATTAGACATGCCATCACCAGGGCTCCAGCTCCTTAGGTTCAACGCCTTTTCCACTGTGTAACCGATGCCTCTTTTTTGAAAGTCTGTGAAATAGCATCTTTGAAACAATCTGTGTATTTAAACCGTGCCAAGAAACCAAGAACACATGATTGGCAATCGACCACGTACATGTATGTGTACACTGCTGCACCCCCTCCCCACCCTCCGCCTCCACCGCCACCACACACAGTTTAACTCATCTTAGTGGGGTTCGGGTCCCTCCCTCCGTTTAACTTATCCTAGTGGGGTTCGGGGTCATGCTACCCGTATTATATTTTTTTGATGTTACAATGCGCGTTCTGACGTATATTTCAGAGTTATAAACGGTAGATAAAGGTAAGTAAACAAATGTACCTGAAACTATTTTTGGACTTTTTACGTTTTCGATTTCCGAGTTAGGCGTAGGGTCGGGCGTACCGTGCTTACGCAGAGCTACGCCAATGACATCTACCATCTTTTATGAAACTATATTAGTACCAATCAGTAAGGGATGGGCAGAAACCTGCAGTCTATAGGGTAGATAGGCTCGCGAGGGTAATAACCCTAAACTTAGTATCCTTTTGTAGAGTTTTGTTTTCAATAAAATTCGGATTCGGCCGGGTTAGCGATGACCAAGACACTTTCCCTTAGTCTCGTCCGTCGGATGGGGACGTAAACCGGGCGGTCCCGTGTATCGGTTTATCCTCCGAGCACGTTAAAGAACCATAGGAATCTATTTGATAACAAGAGTAGGGCAGGTTCCCAGATTTCTATGTATTCCTTCCCCTCTCTCTGGGGCGGCTCTAGATAACCTATACCGCGTTGATGAGCCGTTAAACAACATTCAGTTCAATTAAAACGTTTATTGTCTCGTGGTCTAGCTTGTGTGTCGTCTCAACATGGGATAAATAAGAGCTATTAACATTATATATTTACTTATATATATTAGGCAAAAAAAAAAATACCTGTGTTTCCGGTGGCCCGACCGACCCTATTTTCAAGGGGCCGACCCTAAATCTTTTTATGAAAAAAAAAATACATTGTTCCGAACAATGATGACATCACAGAGAAACTTTCAGCTGTATTATCAACTTGAATAGGGTTTATGATATAAAAACATGTAGAATCTCACAGTATCTTGCTCCAAAAAAAAAAAAGAAGCCTACCTACCGACCCTATTTTTTTAGAGCATGCAATAGGAAACACACCTATTTTTTTGTTTGGCCTTACTATATTTAACTTATAAATCGGCTACTGTGCAGCTTCTTCTATTTTTTAATTTTCTAACGTACTTAAAATTTTAAGATGGTCGCCAAAATGAGAAAATCTTGAAAAACAGCATCATGTATTATAACACACAAGTCTGTCATATGCTTTTGTCAGCAAGGACATTTAACATTCCTGATTTATTTTAAATGGATTGGAGGCGGTCTGGAAGACTATATGCGTCTATTCAAATACGTAATGAGTTTCATTTTCATATTCAATGTACATAATATTATGCTCTAACCACAACTTTGCCAAAATAAAATTCATAGTTATTGGACATGTCAATAGCATTGAATAATTGCTAAGGAAGAACTTTATACATAGTTTCATAGAGTAAGACGAAAATGTGTGTTTCATGATCATAGGTTCTATAATAGAGGATCTAAAATGAGAGCTGACAGAGCTTAAAGTGATCCCTAAGCGTCTGCCATGTCCACTGGCACAGATATATATATTATAGGGAGGTCAAGTGTAGTTTAAATGTTGGATATACTCAGGTTTAATGAATTCATAAGTCATTCAACTGGAAAAGTGATCATTTGTTTAATAGGCATGTCAAACATATAATACATACTGGTAATGGCTGTGAGTGAAATGTATAAATTATTGGTGCAATATTATCAACAGTTTAGTAATATAATAATAACTATTAGCTTTGCACTATTGTAGTATTAATATTAATGATTGCAAAAATGTGAATTATGTAGAAAAACTAATGGAACGCTGCGAGTTGTTAGCTTTTCAACAAATTAAGATTGCTGTGTGTCCCTTTAAGGTCCATAATTAATATGTTAATAAAACAAGTTACAACCCTATGCTGTTTTTTTTAAAGATGTGTCAAAGGTTTTGAACATAGTTCAGCATCAACATGTATTCTCCGTTATATGTACACGTAAGTCAGTTCAATAAAACTGTATACTTCAGCGTCTCGAATGGAATGATGAGTGTTTTTTATTGAGTATTAAATAAGCAAAACTACTTTTCACATCACTCTCATTGGCATGGATGACAGGCTAAATGCATGTGGGAGTAAACCAGCATGCACAGATCATTGTGAAAAACTTGAGTGTCCATTAGTGTTGAGAACAAGAACTATAGATGTAGTTCAAGATAATCCATTCAATTTATTGTTCAATACTTGGATCCATTACAGTTGTGTAAACCTTGTGTTGTGTAAATGGCAGCATCTTGTCTGAAAAATAAAAAAAATGCAAACACTGAGTATTATAACTTAAATATCTGCTGTACATGAAATACTAAAACTTGATCACTTTTAATAAATAATATACAAAATATGTATTTTATATAGAACCTAAACAGGCCAAAAATAAAAATAAATGAAACCTGTGTTTACATATCATTGTCAATAAAAGTGGGCCAGTATGTTTATTTGGTATCAAATATTTACTTGTTGTCATTTTTTTACTCCATGAATTATATTTAGACCACAAGAACATTAAATAAAGAAAAATCTGACTGGCTGCAGGCTTAAACATATTAAAACAGATTATATTATTTTTTTACCTCATAATAACTGATTATTATTTCATTCCCATTAAAAAGAGGAGTCAGCAGTGTATTAAGGGAGTTGGTCTGGTTTAATACAGTAAACACAGACCTGTATATTTAATTCTGTCTTAGTCAATATAAAATTTACTGAAAAAGATTACCAAATGTTTTGTTTTTTTAATACTGAGAACGTATGTATTGTTTAAGATCCTTTTCAAGATTTAATACTGTCTCTCAGTTCCACCTTTCAAGGTATGGTTTCCAGGTGTTTTAACTAGATTTATCTAATTATTATTATTTTATTTATTTTTTGGCATTGATGTGAAATGCTTCCCCACCATACAAATAAGTTCTGCTTACAAACCTCTATGAAATAAATCCATCTTGTTTTTGTGAGCTCCTCCAACCTCACCTCATCCAACCAAGAGTCGCATTTCAGATCAGAATATGTAAGATGCAGGCATCATGTCTGTGAGACTGATGTCTCCCTATGAAAAAAATAATGACACAGTGTATAAACGAAATTGCCAAATTTCATTTGGATCTGAACATTTCGCTGAAATTAAATAATAATTAGATAGATCTATGCATTCAATTCCTATTTCTATGTACTGTTACTTAGAAAATGTGTTCATCAGGGTTTTTTTCCACAAAATTGGGAAGAGGCCCAGGCCTGTCCATGTTGGGGAAAAAAGACGAGCTTATTTCTCATTTTGGGAAAGATGTAAGATTTTACCAATTAAATAAATTTGACAATACTATGCTTTATTTATATTTTCAGCCAACAGTTATTATAATTACTGTTTCTCAGTCAGAACTGACTCCACAGACAAAAACACATTGCAGAATTAATGCTTTTTCTCAAATTCTGAGACAATGCTGCTTTCTGATTGGCAAATATTTCTGCCACAATTGGGGAACAAACAGTCAAGTTCTCAATTGGGAAAGAGGCCTTTTAGAGGTGTTTCTGTTACATAAGGTAAAAAAGCCCTGTTCATGGAACACAGATCACTTTAGCGGAGTCAATCACATAGAATTGAACTGGGATGTAGTGTATATATCGTTTTTAATTGAAAACCAAGTGTTGCAGTATTTAGCATTTCACTGAACACATTTTAAGTAGGGTTTGTAGAGAAAATATGCAGGAGGGACGTAGAAGAGAGGGGAAGGGGGTTGGGGATAGTGGTGGGGGCAGCAAGGCCTTTTTACCAGTTTTGGGGAAGGGGCCTTTTGCTCTTAATTGGGGGTGGAATACATAAATGGGGAATGAAATTTCCAAGGTAAGTTTAAAAAGTGGTGAAGTCTGCATGCTTTTAAGTTTAAAAAGTGGTGAAGTCTGCATGCTTTTAAAAGAAATGAGAGTTGGGAATGGGCCTTTGACAGGCCGCTTCAAAGAAGGGTAAAAAGTCCATGGGGATAATATGCATCAGCTGCCTGTGGGTAAATGTAGAGAAGGGGGTGGCAGGGATGTGGTTTAGAAGGCAAACATTAAAAGTGACCAGTTCCTGTGCATGGCCATGCAGCATATGTGGGGTTTGACACTGGCCATTACAGGCATACCATAAGGTGTACCCCTTCACAGGGTTCAGGTCTGAGGGTCTCCCAGCGGTTTTGGGGAACAAGGGAACATATTTTTGGGAACAAAGCTAAACGTTTTGGGGATCACCGGGTCGTATTGTCAGGGAACAAGGGAACATGGACCACCCCTGGAAGGGCCTCATGTCTATGGCTACAGGTCTTGTTCTACAAACAAGAATGATTCTGAGAGAGGAATCATATGAATAATTCAATGAAATCAACAACTGTCACGGCTGATCCAGTTTTGTTTACTATTTACACAGTTTGTCAACTTTAACACCATCGATGTGCTTGGCAAATTTCAAGAAAACACTGCATAAACAAACCATAAAACAGTTGTACATGTACACATTTGAACTTACGTGTTATTTGCCTGCAAAGTTCTAAGACAGTCAACCGTTTCCTTCATTACGTTAACCTGTGTATATTTCCAATTGTTTATCCCAGTGTGAACACTCTGCATCAGATAAACTATCAAAACACATTCTACGTATTGATGACGTAATCCAAAACTGACATTTTACAAAAATCGTTCACTCCTGTAAACTAGGTACGCGTAAAATTGATAACTGCGGTCTGAATCGACGTTTTTACAAAAAGAAAATGGCGGCGTTTTGTGTTTTTTTTTAATGAAATAGTCCGGCAAACACTAAAAAAATAATTCCTTTCGCGGAGTATCAAAATGATCAAAAAAGCTGAATAATTAGTTCCTGGCGTTCCCACTGATTAGTGTCGTTTTAATGATGAATAACGGAACATAACGTTTTCCCTCTGTCAATTAGTACTGCGTATGTAATATGAGGAAGGGATTATGCAGTAGAGCCGCTGAAAATGAACCACATGTAGTGACATTGAAGCGAATATTTCCGTTAGGAATTACATGGTTTGTGTGTTTGTGGAAGAGCATACATTCCAAAAGCAAAAGTGGTCTCGGTAGACATTCGTGATAAATGTGTGAGGACTGGTCATATTATCATGCGTGATAATTACGTGGTCTGGCTCGAAATCTTATTGAAATATGATGACATTTATGTCCTAAAATATGTTGACATTTATGTCCTACATTTTGGAGATAAACATGGCAATAAGGCAATCTATAAAATAACAAACAAGAAGAAAATAACACGATTATTGTGATACTGCAACTCAACTATTCTAGATTTAAATCAAACAATCTGTAAAAAAAAAAGAGAGAAGGGAGGAGTGCGCAGTTTATAGGCGACCGATTTGAATATTTAACTGTATTATACAAATCATTGGAATCAGTAGTTCACATAAAAATAATATAGAGTGTATCCGTGTTGCAATTTAAAACAGGGTGTAGGCGGCACATTGAAGCCAGTTAAAAGCGATGTACGTGGATATTAATGAAAAAACTAGGCGATTAGTGTGTTTTACTTCATCATATTTTGAAATCACTTCGAAAGTATCAATTTGTCAGTCCATTTGTATCATTTTGTCTTAAATTACAACACTGTCTCAGATTTTATTTTAATAATACTGAAAAGGAAATCCATTGGAAGAAACAAACACGAACAAGAGAGAAAGGTAACAGACGCAATTGTATTGACGTTTTTCATGAGAGGTAAATTAAGGTAAAACATCTCTAACGCCCCCTAGCAGTATATCTACCCCACCCACACAGACTCAGCGGTATTCTACTTTAAAACCACAGAAAAATGAAACTATCGCGCAAAGCCTGTATGGTTATATTGCATTTTTACTACATGCACAGTATGTATTTATTCCAAATATTTAACAAAAAAACCCAACATTTTTTATTTTTCCAAAATAAAGACATGTCATTCTCATGAAACAGGAATAATGTATTAAACTGCACATTATACAACCACTTTTGGACTATGGTGACACCACTTGGGGAAATTGGTCTATTTAACATGTTGATAAAATCCAAAACACCCAAAGAGAGCTGCTCGAATCATTATTACGACATAATAATGAATCCTCAAACCTCGTATTTCAAAAGCTTAAATGAGATAACATATTTCTATATAAAGCACTACAGGTTTACAAATACGTCAGTAATCTTGCTCCAGACTTTTATACCTACTTTTATAAAGCACTACAGGTTTACAAATACGTAAATAATCTTGCTCCAGACTGTTATACCTACTTCTATAAAGCACTACAGGTTTACAAATACGTCAATAATCTTGCTCCAGACTTTTATACCTACTTCTATAAAGCACTACAGGTTTACAAATACGTCAATAATCTTGCTCCAGACTTTTATACCTACTTCTATAAAGCACTACATGTTTACAAATACGTCAATAATCTTTCTCCATACTTTTATACCTACTTCTATAAAGCACTACTTTTATAAAGCAATACAGGTTTACAAATACGTCAATAATCTTTCTCCAGACGTTTATACCTACTTCTATAAAGCACTACATGTTTACAAATACGTCAATAATCTTGCTCCAGACTTTTAAACCTACTTTTATAAAGCACTAAAGGTTTACAAATACGTCAATCATCTTACTCCAGACTTTTATACCTACTTTTATAAAGCACTACAGGTTTACAAATACGTCAATAATCTTGCTCCAGACTTTTATACCTAGTTTTATAAAACACTACAGGTTTAAAATTACGTCAATAATCTTGCTCCAAACGATCCTGTATCTTTGATGCCGCCGCTTATAAAGCACGGGCTTGTTCAAATGGTGATCTAGTTGTCGCAAAAGTTTTCAAACATAGGGTTACTTATATACAAACACTAATTTGCTGTTCTGTGAAACACGACGGCATCTCCAATGCGGCTAGCTAAACATATCAATCAAACAAAAACAAATAATATTCTTTTTTGTTTCATTAATAACAATTCACCCTTACACTTGTTTTATGCTGCTTGCATTTGGTGTAGTACTTCAGTTTAACTTATGTTTATTTTAAGATATAGTTAATGGAGAAGTATATTTTAATTTATTGTCAACCCTTTTGTGTTTGTGATATCATTTTTGGCCTTTTTTCATCTTTAAATTTGTTCTTTTTTTCTGTGTGTGTTTGTGGTTGACTGTCGTCCTTGAATGCTGCTTTTCCTGTTCGAGTTTTATAGACCTTATTGCCTACTGACCGTTCCAAGTCGGTAACCCTGTCTTCACCATCCTTTCTGTTGTTTTGTGTCTCTTTCATTGTACTATCAAGTCCTAGTTTGCAGTACAGGCGGACCTACTATGCCATTGTGTTCGGACGCTGTGGCTTCTATAAGACCCTATATCTCATTTTTTATATCTATATTTATATGATGCCGTTTATTGCTGTGTACATGTATAAACCTTTTGTTTACTTGTGTACTCATGCATGGACCTAAAGATATTTTGTAGTTTGAATAAATAAAGAAATATAACTATTAGGACCTTTGTTATGAAAACATGATACTCTTCAATAAATCGTGTATATCTATAAACACCTTTTATTGATTTTATGTTTTCCCCTTCTATTTAATGACCACATGGGAGAACACTAGTTTTAAATGGATCGACTACCATAAAATAAAGTAATTATGTTTATTATCATTGAGGTTTCTGATTTCCCACTAGCTACTTGATAATTGCTCACTGGTGGGTTTAATGAATTGTTTTTATTAAAAGGTGTGTAGGCCAAAATGAACGTTATTTATTGACTCAATTTAATTTATTGCTGAGCAACGTTAAATATGTCGTATATATCGCTTTGGCTTTCAAGTTGCTGCTTTGTAAATTGTATACTATTTCATGATCACTCAGTGTTTTTTATTGAACATTTTTAAATAATACAAATATCACTTTAGTCAGTGATACTCAGATTCAGAATCACACCAGTCAGAAAATGGTTCTATATAAATCACAGCACCTAAACGAAATGGTACCGTAGATCCGCGCTGTACAACACACAAAGAGTGAATTAACTATACAATAAACAGGACAATACACAACACAAGAGTGGTGAAGACTGTTTACCGACTCTGAACGGTCATTAGCTTAAATCGATTTTAAGTGTACAACACCTCGCTATTATCCTTTCTTCAGCGCTCTTATTGTCAAGACAGTGTACATAACAGTACAATCCATTAAAGGGAAATCTCTAACAATATGTTATTGTAAAAATAGATAAAATAAATAATTAGAAACACCTCAGGATGTATCCAGTTTATATCCGAAAGCATCATTCAGTTAAAAAATAAAAAACGTTCATAGCCTAAAGTCCCATATAAATAACCAAGATATTATTTAAACAACAAAAAGTCGTCAAGTTTTTCAACTAAAATATTTTGTAGAAAACATAAACCTGACAAAATCGGAGCGTCAATCTAATGCATTTGCATTATAGTTAAATGGTGCAGGTTTTATTTTGAACTTTGTATTTGGATTGATACCTAAATTTTTTTCTATATAGCTTCAAATTCATTTTCAATATTGTATACTATAGAATGATACATTCTTAAAACGCTTCATCTGTCTACCAATCGATTTACAAATTGACATTTTGATAAAACAGTTAACACTAACACAGGGAAAGCTGCATTCAAAGGACGACAGTCAACCACAAAACACAAAAACAAACACGCAAACAGACAAACGAGAAGGCAAAAGCAATACAAAATGCAAACGAAATCACAAACACAAAATGGTTGACAATAGGTCTACCGTCTTGGAACGGTCAGTGGCAATAAAGGTCACTGGGGGATTAAACCGGTTCTAGGGTGCACCAAACCTCACACTTACTCTACTTCATCCCATTAAAACAGGACAGTGTAAATAAAGAAATCCCCGCCATGATCTAATCTCTAACCAACAAGGCAGCATCAATAGGCAATATAAGTAAAACACAATTATGCTCGTGTAAATATAATACAAAAAAACAATAGCCTAGAAAGCCACAATGAAGGTATGCAATGACTTGGCAGAAGCCAGAGTAACAAGAGAATAAATCATTAAGGGCACGACAAGAAAGATCATAGACAAACATCAAACGCCACCGTCCCATTGGGCTTTAGGTAGGTGTCATCATAGGGTCCACAGCCTGTCCGGTCAACGTACAATTAAAGAGGAAAGCATAGTGGCGAATGTAAAAGAGTCCAC
This sequence comes from Cyrtodaria siliqua, assembly GCA_037043455.1. Taxonomy (NCBI): domain Eukaryota; kingdom Metazoa; phylum Mollusca; class Bivalvia; order Adapedonta; family Hiatellidae; genus Cyrtodaria; species Cyrtodaria siliqua. The sequence continues at coordinate 51,378 of JAWPHD010006485.1, forward strand.
CACCAAGCATGCAGTACGTTGCAAAATGATAGGGTCATGGCCTCTTTTGATAAACCTTTTAACAAGTTTAACAAAGATAGTATTGAAGTGATTATGACCAAGAATATTACGAAGTTTATAAATCACATCACCATATAAGTCAGGTTGTGATAGTCCTTGTCGCAGAAGAGTCCTTAAATTACTTTTTTTTTTGGAAAGAAGATCAGGTTACGATAATAAAATTTTGCAAAGGTTTTACGAAGTTTATGGTAACGGTAACCCTGCTTGAGTAGCGTTTTGGTTATACAAAGATTACGAATATTAAAGTCTTCAACTCGAGTACAAGCTCTTGAAAAAAGAATACGTTGAGACACATACACACCATAAGAAGTTGCTCGGAGAACATCCTCATCCAAGTTGGGATACTTAACAATGTCAAATTAAAATCATCTCTCTTGTCATAGATTTTGCTAATTATTTCACCATTTTCAATCGAGAGATCTAAATCACTAAAAGAAGCGTTATTATCAGATATATTAACCATAGTTGGAAAGAAAGGGTTGTCAATGTTCAATATGTCATCCTGATACCGAGAGGTGTCATTAAAGGCTTCAATAACATCTGCCTGGGTATCTGGTGAAAGACTCAACATGAAATCTCTTTCATAGCAAAGTAAAATCAAATCTGCGACAAGTTGTGCACAGTTCGTACCAATAGGGATACCAACCAATGTTTCTATAAACGGTGGTTCCCTACCTGACGAAAATATTATCTGATAGGAAGAGGAGTGCTTCACAAACTTCATAGCAAGAGTATAATAATGGACCTTTAGCAACGGCCGAGCACGACACATACGAAATATTGCAGTCTCGGATTGATTGAGACTGTTCATGAGCGGTAGTGAAATTTGCTAGCTACCGCTCACCTTCTCTTGCCCCGGGTTGAGCAGAACTCAATATTCATAAAATCACTTATACACCATTTTAACCATCCCGAAGATGGCATGCATACGGCGGTGGACATGGAGTTAATTGCTGTCCCATGTCGTACGGCGTATGGTCTCAGTATCTAATAAAATTAAATGCCCCGAAGAGCGAAATAAACATAATCGAATTTAGTTGGGAGCACTGGTTATGAAGCCTGCGTATCACAAGACTAAATTAAAAAGTAGACAACATATCCTATAAGTGGTTAAACAATACCCAGAGCCTTTTATCGGCCGGAGTAGTGTAACCACCAAATCAAAAATTAAGTAAGAAAACAAAAGAAATTGAAAATGTACCACCGATAACTAAATATAAATATCGGGCTCAGCGATCTCCAAAGATCGAATGAATAACAGTACTGATTGCAAGCGCGGTGAGACATTTTACTGCGGCCACACTGCACAAGCAACGCCACTGTGCTATAAAAAAGAGTATAATAATGGATCTTTGGAAACGGCCGAGCACGTCACATACGAACTATTGCAGTCTCGGTTTGATTGAGACTGTTCATGAGCGGTAGCGAAATATGCTAGCTACCGCTCACGCCCTCTAGCCCCGGGTTGAGCAGAACTCAATATTCATAAAATCAATAATGCACAATTTTAACCATCCCGAAGATGGCATGCATACGGCGATGGACATGGAGTTAATTGCGCATGCGTCGATGTCGCCTCTTGAACTTTTTCTAAGCTATCTGAAAATCTTCAAAAACAATCACAGAAGTGTTTATTGTGTACTATTCTGGTACTGGTTTGTTTATGAACACTGAGTTCAGTGCTGGAGATTGTTTATATGCATTTTATGTGGCTTGAGTCTCTGTCTTTTTGATCTTTACAAGATCAAAGGGTTGTGACGTCATACACACCCGCCATTTTTGACAGGTGTTTGTTTACATTTAGTCAACCCATGTTTGTTCTGTTACAAAAGATGTTGCCGTGTATGTTTTTTGGCATAGTTTTATTGAGTTCATTTGTACACATTTTTAAGCAGCCATGGCATCAGTGTACTACAAAGGATAGTGACCAACATCATGATTTCCAAAACGTCATGTTTATACCCCAACCTGGCCAGGTGTCCATGCACAAACAAATCTTGAATAAACTCTCTAAATTGTATAGGGAGCCCAGTCACAAAGGGATGAAAAGAAGCAATATATACTTAAGTCTATTACTTGTGACCCTGTCCCATGATGTGCAAATAAACCCTGGTCCCAGACCACCTAAATACCCATGTGGCCATTGCGGTAAGGCTGTCGGTTGGAAGCAGGAAGCAATCCAGTGTGATTCTTGTGATACTTGGTATCACCGGGTATGTTCTGGCATGAATGAGTTGCACTACCAAATACATATAGAACACAATTCATATTCATGGCCCTGTCTTAAATGTGGACTACCGAACTTCAGTTCAACTTATTTTGATGACTCAATTTCTTTCCTGTCAGATACAAATATTTATAGTACCTTAGATGTATCAGAGCCTGAATTTGCTCTAACTTCAACCCCAAAGAAGTCAAAGGAAAAGCGTATAAAGAACAAACCACGTAAGTTGAAAATCTTTAATATAAATCTCCGCTCTATTATGAATAAAGTGGGAGAATTTCATACACTGGTAGACCATGAAAAACCAGATGTTGTCATAGGGACCGAGACATGGCTATCCCCTGATATATGTTCATCAGAGTTCCTACCGGATGGCTTTAAGCTATTCCGAGAAGACAGGAAAGGTAAACAGAAGCGTAGCGGCGGTGTCTTCATCATGGTGAGTAATACACTTATATGCTCCCAAGAACCAAAATTTACCTCTGATTGTGAGATTTTATGGACAAAGCTGCAAGTTGTTGGCACTAAGCCACACTATATTGGCGCATACTACAGGCCTCATGAAGGAGATGAACACAGCCTTTTGGAACTACGAAAGTCTCTTGAAAAGGTTAGCCAACACCCTGGTACCATATTTCTTGCAGGTGATCTGAACTTACCAAAACTTGATTGGAATGCAGAAACACCTACAATCCTACCATCATGCCAGCATAAAGGTATATATGAAAACTTTTTAGATTTAATGAATGATTTTAACCTTACCCAGATAGTCAAAGAACCTACCCGCTTTGACAATGTCCTTGACCTTGTCCTAACCACTAATGATACTCTGGTGGAGAAAGTCTCCATTCTACCTGGTCTAAGTGACCATGACATTGTGAGTGTAGAGGCTAACCTCAAACCTAGACTAATGAAGATAAAACCACATCAGGTATATATGTACAGGAAAGCCAACTGGGAACTCTTTAGGGATAAGATGGGTGCTTTTAGGGATAAGTTTTTACTTAGTTATCATGGTAAGACTGTACAACAACTCTGGGATGAGTTTACAGAGAACCTGGACAAATTCCAAGCTGAATGTGTACCATCCAAGATTCTAAGAGGTAAGAGGTCCTTACCCTGGATTACACAAGACATTCGGAGAGCAATTAGGAAACGTAACCAGCTCTATGACCGTTTAAAACGAACTAAGTGCCCTAAGGTCCGAAAAGAACACCTTCGGTTCAGACATCTTGTCCGAAAGAAAGTACAACTTGCTCATGGTAGGTATATTGAAGACTTGCTAGGTGTTAATACCCCTGAAGACATCGAAGACAAGAAGGTAAACACTAAACGCCTTTTTTCCTACCTTAAGAGCTCGAGAAAAGACAGTGAAGGCATTTCGCCACTACAATCTGAAGGCAAATTACACTCGGATACCATCACTAAGGCAAATATACTTAACAAACAATTTCAGTCAGTATTTTCTGCTCGAAATCCAATGACAAATGATGACGATCCAACAAAACCAGACAACATTACTGCCATGCCTGATATAGATATATCTACCAATGGTATTCTTAAATTATTGGGTAATCTCAATCCTACCAAAGCAGCTGGCCCAGACAAGATGAAGCCACTAGTGCTGAAGGAATTGAGACAGCAGATTGCACCAATCTTAAAGGTAATATTCCAACTTTCTATGGAACAAGGCCAAGTACCAAAAGATTGGACCACTGCTAATGTTACACCCTTATACAAGAAGGGAGACAGGTCAGTTGCGGCTAACTACCGCCCTATTTCATTAACCTGTATCATCTGTAAGGTGCTTGAGCACATAGTAGCCTCAAACCTTGTAAAACACCTCAACAAGAACAACATTCTCAGTGATATGCAGCATGGCTTCAGAGAGAAGAGATCGTGCGAGACACAACTTGCTATGCTAGTTGAGGATTTGGCTAAAAGTTGCTCTGAAGGTAAGCAAACTGACTTAATCCTCCTAGATTTTAGCAAGGCATTCGACAAGGCTAATCACGAGAAGCTGCTCTATAAACTAAAGAACTACGGAGTCCACGGTAATACTCTACACTGGATAAGAGCATTTCTCAGTGACCGTACACAGACTGTTGTCATTGAGGGTGAGAAATCGGATACAATTGAAGTCACTTCAGGAGTACCCCAAGGATCTGTCTTGGGTCCTATCCTTTTTCTTGCCTACATAAACGATCTGCCTGAAAATATTACCTCACAAGTAAGGCTATTTGCAGACGATACAGTTGTATATCTCACGATCAACGACGAAAGGACAGACAATCAGACTTTACAGACCGACCTTGACCGACTTGAAAGATGGGAAACCTTGTGGGATATGGAGTTCAACCCATCAAAGTGTGAAGTAATTCATATAACTAGGTCAAAAAATGCCAAACCCACAAGGTACATGCTCCATGGACAGGTTCTACAGGCAACTGAGAATGCTCGTTATCTCGGTGTAGACATCACCAGTAACCTATCATGGAACACTCACATTAACAGGATCACAGCCAAGGCTAACAGCTCCCTTGGCTTTGTCAAGAGGAACATTAAGGTAAAGTCTCCTAAGATCAGAGAATGCGCTTATAAAACCTTAGTTCGTCCACAACTCGAATATGCCAGTACAATCTATGACCCACACACTAAGTCCAATATAGACAAACTTGAAAAAGTCCAAAGACGTGCTGCACGCTGGACCACGAATGATTTTTCTCATTATTCTAGTGTAACTGAGATGCTAGATAAATTGGGTTGGAGAACCTTACAACAGCGCCGGGCAGATGCGCGTCTATGCCTCCTTTACAAAATGATTCATGAGTTGGTCGCCATCACTATACCTCATTATTTTGAAGCTAATAATAGAGTATCCAAATATTGTCATTCTATGTCTTTCAAGCAGAATCACACAAGGGTTGATTATTACAAGTATTCATTCTTTCCCCTTACTATAGTACAGTGGAACTCGCTACCTGCAGATGTTGTATTACTGCAAGACTTTGATTCATTCAAGCTTGCAGTTAGTCAGCTCCAGCACACCAAACCATAAACATCATGAGTTTGTTTTTAACCTTCTTTTATCTTATCGTTCTATTTTTAACATGTCTTACACTATTTTTACCCTTGTCTAAATAATGCTTTTCTTTACTTTTCTACTAATTAGACACGACGCGCAGCTGCCCGATTATGCCTGTGAAGGCGTGTGGCAGGATGTAAAGATAGATAGATAAATTGCTTCCCCGTGTCGTACGGCGTATGGTCCCAGTATCTAATAAAATTAAATACCCCGAAGAGCGAAAGTCCACATAGTATGTAAAAAACACTTTAATGTTATTACAGGCCAAAGATGTAGTATTTCCTCTAGCGAGTGTTTTTTGAATGAGAGAAATTAGCTTGTCTTTGCTGAGATGATGTGGTAAAGTTGTATATAGTGTAGAAAAATCATAAGTGCTTATAGATGAAACATGACGTTTATTGAAAATGTTATCAAGAACTTCTCCTGAATATTTATAGACCAAAACAAATTAATCCAAGTGTTTTCATAAGTTTCATCACAATATCGTTTAACGTGATCTTTAACGGCAGTAAGACAAGAAGTTAAAATTTTGGAGATGTTCGTTGTAGTGAAGGCACTAGAATTCGAAATAAAGCGGGCCTTATATGGATTTTTATGTAATTAGGAATCCAGTACATAGTAGGCAGTTTGTTTTGCTTTTCGTCTACCCCAGCCTTGAAAGTAGTGTACCGAGTGATATGTGTGGAAACAACATCCTCCTCAGTAGAATGTACTGGAGTATACGAATTGGTGCTACCGAGTTCTAGAGATAAAACATTGACGTAATGTAGGTGTCAAACAATAATTACATTATTAGCTGCTTTATCGACAGGAACTAAAACTTGTTTGCCGTATATACTTTAATACGTACATGTACATCTTGAACTGTTTAGTTACTGTTACTTCCGTTTATTTACTAAACGTAACGTAAGCCTTTGTTTGTGGTTGCCTGTGGTCCTGAATACTACATTTCCTGTTCGACATTTATATCTATTTTATATTTAAAGACATCATTGTTACACCATATGAACTAGATAAATACTTACATTGGGTCTATAACATGAGAAATTGTAAACACCATGAACACTGTTTTATGTATGATGGCAAAGACGTGATGGTTTCTATAGTGCTTGCAACTTGTTGGGGGCTATTACGTTTATTACACGTTGGTTAACACACTCGTAATAGTGCAAAATACATGTTAACACTGTTTCCAACTTAAAACAGGACCCGTTTATAGTCTATTTAAAGGCGCTGCTTAAAATTAGCAAAATATGTGGAGGAAAAGTGATCCTGATAGTTCTATATATTAAAAGAAAAGCCGAAACAAGCAGCATCTATTCTCATAAATAATTAAGAAATATTTGTGTTACGAACCGTTAAAAGAAAGTCCCCTGCTGAACGCCATCATAGCACTTCCGTTTCTGATATTAATGCCGACAGTGTTGCTATGGTTTAGCCATAATCCATAAAAGTATGTAGCGTCATATAGGTACTGGGCGGAACCGCTGGCCTGGAAATAAGTATTTCGAGGAATGTAACACGTCTGATTATATTGACTTATATATAATATATTCAAGGGAAATTTTTTATTTTATTATTTAAAAATCACCAACTTTATTTGCAACAAATTGTATTAATGGAAAATTGTATAGATCTCGTTCTACGTATACATGTGGAAGTATCCCGCTCTTTTTTCTTCTTGCAACACAAAGAGAAAGAAAAAATGGGTACTAAACATATAAGAAAACGAAAATTTACTAAAATATGGCCATTATTAAAACTTTAAATAAAACAACGTACATGCACAGGCTTCTTCAAATGAGTAAATAATGCAAATACAAAATGCGATGGGTATTCATTTTTTCTTTTTTTTCTGGTATAATTTATTGTTTGTTGCTGTATTTATCTATTTTGTTATGAATGGTCAAAACGTAATCTATTTAAGTTTACACTTTATTATATAATTAAGTTTTAAATAGAAATGTATGTACAAACAGGGTATGGAAAAACGTTGAAAATAAAGATATTAATAATATATTTAAACAAATGTTAAAAAAAGGAAATGACGAACTTATCAACTAGTAATGTCAGAAACATGGCATCATGTATAAATATTTATTATGCATATTTTAACAAATCTCATCACGAAAAGCTGTATCTATATATTATCGTGTATTGACTGCTATTATATATAGACAACAGGGTGTGATGGTGGGAATTTGCACAAATGTATAACGTCCGTATAACTGTCTGATGGTTTGTGAAAAGCTGGAGTGACTCTGATTGGGAAGACAATTCGCATAACGGTTAATGCGTTATATATACTTTCAGCGCAATAACGACACTTACTTATACTTTAATAGATCATTATACTCGTATATGTACAGGTATCCGGGTAAAGATTAAGTTTCATAAAACATTTATTTACCCATAAATTTACATTTATTTTACCTTATAAATTACACTCATAAATTTACGCTTTGTTTGATGTGGGAAACCATAAACAAGTATACACGTGATACCTTTTCAATATTTATGGAAGTACAAAAGAACACCAGTAAAAATACGGAAAAACAGAAAAAAGTGTATATGTCTAAAAGATATAAGCATCATATGGTAATTAGTCGTACTTATACTAGACATATTTCTAGTATGGTGCAAATATAAGTAAGAACGTAAATTCCATTTATTTTTATTTTATGTGACAATGACGAGGGTAACATTTCTCTTAAGAGGAGGAGGAATGGTAGAAATTGAATGAAAAGTTTTCATTTCATTTTCATTTGTTTCAAATGTCGAGGACGACAATTCTCTGTAGAGAGGTAGGCCACATGATGACATATACAGGTATTAAGGATTTGTATATCACACAATTGTGCTCTGTTTTCAACATTAAATCAGTTCACCATCTATTTTCATTACTCATTTCATCTGCCACTCTACTTTCTCTCAAGTTAGACATTTCGGATTAGCACGACCATATTTAAACTTCAGTAGTATTTCACAGGTGAGTAAATTTACTCTTTGACACAACTAACCTGGCGGGAAAGTCGTGCGCGCAGTTGAACATCTTGGTTGGTAGAGAACGGACAGAAGATATTGTCATTTCGCAATCTTATATTTATCTTGTAAAAGATAGTTTATATATACAGGTTAGTTAAATGTTTATTTTTGAGACATGTATACACCATTTTGTTAAATTAGGTTATTTGAAAAGTTATTTAGTTTATAGAAATTCATCATTTTTCATGTACAGTTCAATTCCAAGATAGCGACCCTTTGTTATTTTCAATTAGGACTTTCTTTTACATTCAGCTTGTTATTATGTCAGAATGTATTTTCTATATATTATATTAATTGAGATGCTATTTCCATTCATCATTTTTATTTCAATTCAGGCATTGTCTTTATTCATTTTATTCATGTCATCATGATCATGCATTAGACTCATACATTGTTATACATATATATTCAGATATAAAGAGAACACGAATCTTGTTTTAACTGCAGCCCCCACCCCCCATAATGAGGCGACAACATTTATACTTACTGTAATATTGTTTAGTTTGGCATAGCTGTTACTCCACGGCGGCATGCTCATTCTGTCTATGACATCTTCGTTAAACTTGTCAAGCCGACGTTTACCATCGTCACCATACCATGTTGCACTTGTAATCTATAATATGCATAATATTGGTGGATAATACTTAAATAGTTTATTGACACAGTATGTTTTCCTCATGCTACGGCATCACATATGCCAGAAAAAAAATTGGGGGTTAAGGTTGGTAGTAAACTACCAAATCCACCTGTGAAAACACACCAACACAATTCACTGAAAAGCCTGAAAAACGGACACAAAGAGAACGAATAAAATTAAATGTGTGCTGACAAACGAAGAAATGCAAAACCATCACAACTGAAAATTGGCGACAAATTAGTCAAGCAGGAAAAGAAAACCAAAGTATCAACATCATTCAACATCATTCAACCCGAATCCTTATGAAACAAAAATGGGCAATGATTATAGCAAAACGGGAAGACAAGCAAATCAAGAAAAATGCATGGCATTTAAAACAAATACAAAATCCACAACCATCAGCAAATGACAAAAACGTCAATAATCGCCAGAAAGATAGAACACCCTTCATACTAAGAAGATCGAATACGAATTGTAAACCACTAAATCATTTAAAATAGTATGTGCTTGTTTAAATAATATGAAGTCACAAGTTGTGACAATGCATAATAATCCTTAGCTTCACAAATGTCGATTTCTGAGCATGGATTCACAAGTGGTTTATGATATATACTTCAATAATTTGTGTGTGTATCAATGCAAAGATTATATGCAACTTCATTAACTTACTTCACTTTACTATGTTTAACGCTAGTCTACCAATGCAGCAAACTGATGAACAGGCATTTCATCTATAAATGAGTTATTCGCAGTAGAAAGTGTTTTACTGTATTTTACTGTGTTTCAGGCTTATTTCTTTGGAGAGTATGAGCACAGAGGGTAGGTAGATATGTGGTTTTAAAAGATGTTTATTTCAAAATTCACACGTGCGAATGAATGTCGCGAAATGTTGAAACAATAAATTGGTGTTTTATTCCAGATTTGGACCGTTTGCGAGCCAAATGTGTTTAATTCACAGAATGATCGTGTATTTAAGCGATCGAATGTGGCGGAACTTGTGACTGATCTCCAAATTTAGCATATTTTGCAATGTGTTCAATCGGCAGATTTTCGCCGGTCTGACACCCAGATGGACAACATGCATTTTTCTTATTAATGGCCAAATCCAGTTGATTTTTCCATGAAAGCTTGCATCTGAGTGAGAAAAAACAGCTGAATTTTAGAACAGAGCAAGATGTTTTGCAATTAAAATAGAATTCGTGTGTTTAGGGTAAAAAATGGGGGTCCTAGTGGTTTGGAATGGCCCGAAAGCAGGCCCTCAAGTGTCTTTGAGTGGATAAGTGGCAATAGGTAATAGATTTGTCACATGTCCAAACATAAATGGCAATTTTATTATTTTATGGTACCGTATGAGCCTAAAATCTGAAAATGTATCGGTACTGACATGGTGACATGATGCGACTTTAGAAGGAGTCTTCCTTTGTTTCGAAAAAATCGGACAGGAAAAGTAGCATTCAATAACGACAGTCAACCACACAATACAAAAAAACAAACACGCAAACAGACAAACGAGAAGGCAAAAGTAATACAAAATGCAAACGACATCACAAACACAAAAGGTTGACAATAGGACTTCCGCCTTGTAACGGTCAGTGGCCAAACAGGCAAATGGCGGTTTAAACGAGGTTCTAGGGTGCACCAAACCTCACACTTACCCTGTTGTCATCCCAAGAAAACGGGACAGTGTAAATAAAGAAATCCCCGCCATGAAATATTATCTAACCAACAAGGCAACGTTAAAAGGCAATATAAGTAAAACACCTAGATGCTCATGTATATATAAATACAAAAAAAAGAAGCTAGAAAGCCACAATGAAGGTACTCGATGACTTGGCCGAAGCCAGAACAACAAGAGAATAAACCATTGAGGGCACGACAAGACAAGACCGTGGACAAACATCAAACGCCACCGTCCTAATGGGCTTTAGGTAGGCGTAATATAGAGTCCACAGCCTGTCCGGTCATTGAGAACCTGTAAATTGTGTACACGATGATGGGTTTTACAAACTGAGACATAAACATACAATAATTTGTGGAATTCAGCATTTATTTTAGTTTTTTGCTAAACATTGTGTTAATCCCATGCATTCGTCTTCATAAATTCAGATGAAATCACTATGCAATGGCATTCAATTGTAATTTAACAAATTAATTAGGCTTTTTGTTTTGTTAGCATAATCAAATAATCAACTGACATAATTATATACAATCATGGTGTGTGAGTTAGTTTATCTTACTGTTGCCCGAGATTAAATGTATTAGTTAATGAGCTTTAAAACAGCTACAGACATACATGTATGGGTAGGCTTAGATTTTGAGACGTTACTTCAATTGTGTCTAGGTTATTTTTGGCATTTATTTTGCCAAGCTGTATATCTTATTGGACATTGTGCATGTAAATCTGCTCCAAAGCAGTCTTATATTTTGTGCCTCAAAATTGTTGGAATTGAATAGAATGTCTGTTTCTTAATGACAAATGAAGGCATTTCATGCATTACTGAATTTGATATCTGCACCCTATATTATGTGTGTATATTATAGTTTGGTATATAGAAGGTAATGTTTGAAAACTTTACTTGATGACAATATAACAAACGGTTAATTTATTATGGCATTTTTTCTAGTTTGTTATAACGCGTCTTAAAATACTTGATTTCGATTAGCCGAATGGTTCTTTGCATGCAGGAATTAAACCAAAAAGATAATAGGTCCTTGTAAAAGCATCTGATTTTCCATCAACTTAATTGGTCATTTAGATGTAATCGATAAATATATTTCACAAATGCAGCGACTCGTTTAGGTGTCATACCAGTCAAGAAGTATTTCCGTGTCGTAGGAAGGACAGGTCCGTAATGTAAATTAGATAAACATCATTTTCCATTACAAATAAATTGTAATTTGATATATTAAAGAGATGAACAATAGCATTTTCCATTACAAATTATGTCGTAATATGATATATTATAGAGATAAACAATATCATTTTCCATTATAAATTATGTCGTTATTTGATATATTATAGAGATGAACAATATCATTTTCCATTACAAATTATGTCGTAATTTGATATATTATAGAGATAAACAATATCATTTTCCATTATAAATTATGTCGTTATTTGATATATTATAGAGATAAACAATATCATTCTCCATTATAAATTATGTCGTTATTTGATATATTATAGAGATGAACAATATCATTTTCCATTACAAATTATGTCGTAATTTGATATATTATAGAGATAAACAATATCATTTTCCTTCACAAATTATGTCGTGATTTGATATATTATAGAGATAAACAATATCATTCTCCATTACAAATTATGTCGTAATTTGATATATTATAGAGATAAACAATATCATTTTCCTTCACAAATTATGTCGTGATTTGATATATTATAGAGATAAACAATATCATTTTCCATTACAAATTATGTCGTTATTTGATATATTATAGAGATGAACAATATCATTCTCCATTACAAATTATGTCGTAATTTGATATATTATAGAGATAAACAATATCATTTTCCTTCACAAATTATGTCGTGATTTGATATATTATAGAGATAAACAATATCATTCTCCATTACAAATAAATTGTAATTTGATATATTATAGAGATGGACAATATCATTTTCCTTTACAAATTATGTCGTTATTTGATATATTATAGAGATGAACAATATCATTTTCCTTCACAAATTATGTCGTGATTTGATATATTACAGAGATGAACAATATCATTTAGAAACGACCTTTTAAATAATTTCTTTAACCTATGCAACACAATACATTGTATATATAAAACTGATTCATTATGGGGAGACAGAATACTTCCTTCATGCTTTTTCAAAGTAATCTTAAGGAACACAATCTCAAGGATACTATACATTGTTTCATATCATTGATTAGACTGATTTGGACAAAAACTATATATCAACATGTAAAGGACAGTTTGTGTATTATGTAGTTTGAGGACTATATGAACATATTATTGATGGAACAAACAGACATACGTATATCAAATAACGGAAGCCCATTTTTGCGTAGTGGTCGTCAGCATCCCCAGCGGACCAGATGGAACCTTCCGGCTTACTCAGGGTGGTGAGGATGAACAGGAACTCTCCGTTGCACATCCCGAACTTACATGCTCTTACCAAAAATCTACGGAGTTCTGCGTCCACACAAATGAAAATTACTGAAAAGAAATGTATCTCTTTTAGATAGTACTATAACAAAAAAAAAAATGTTCGAAATGAAATATACAATAGAAAATATGATAAGACGCCAGTAGGTCAACAATTGAAGACATCGCCCGTTCCAAAGGTCCACTCCCATACTCTTTTAAAGTAAGTTATATTAGTACATACACAATGAATTTTAATTATAGTTGCTGACATTTGTAAGCAATAATGATAACGCATGCACAGATTGAATTGTAATTAAATAATCAAATCCAGGGCTATTAAGATTTATTGTTTTTATCATGGTTTAAGATATAGTTACGTGAAGTCTATTTCTCTTATTTACGAAAGAAAATTGCAAAATCACGTTGGTCATTCAGATAAAATATCTAACCAGGTCAAAGTCGAGGATAGGCCCATTACATATATCCCATCTTCGCTTTCATGTATAAACATCCTCCTTCAAAAGTAGAAGTAAAAATAGCATTCAATAAAGACAGCCAGCCACAAACACACACAGAAACAAAGAACAACTATATACAATAGCCAAGAAAGCGACAAAGAAGGTAATAAATGACTTGGCAGAAGCCAGAGCAACAAGAGAACAAACCATTAGGGTACGACAAGACAAACTATATTGTGATAAAACTTATGAAAACTCTGGGATTAATTTATTTTGGTCTATAAAAAATTCAGGAGACGTTCTTGATAAAATCTTCAATAAAGGTCAAGTTTCATCAATAAGTACTTATGACTTCTCTACAATATATACAACCTTACCACATCATCTTATTAAAGACAAGCTAATTTCTCTTATTCAAAAAACATTCGCTAGAGAAAATACTACATGTTTGGCATGTAATAATATTAAAGCGTTTTTCACTAACGGCAGTTTAGACAATTATACTATGTGGACTTGCTATGAAGTTTGTGAAGCACTCATCTTCCTATTAGATAATAATTTCGTCAGGTATGGTACCACCGTTTATAGACAAAATGTTGGTATCCCTATGGGTACGAACTGTGCACCACTTGTCGCAGATTTGTTTTTATTTTGCTCTGAAAGGGATTTCATGTTGAATCTTTCACCAGATACCCAGGCAGATATTATTGAAGTTTTTAATGACACCTCTCGGTATCTGGATGACATACTGAACATTGACAACCCTTTCTTTCCAACTATGGTTCATAATATTTATCCTAAAGAATTTCGGCTTAATAAAGAAAATATATCTGATAATAGCGCTTCTTTTCTTGATTTAGATCTCTAGATTGAAAATGGTAAAATAATTAGCAAAATCTATGACAAGAGAGATGATTTTAATTTTGACATTGTTAATTATCGCCACTTGGATGGGGATGTTCCCCGAGCAACTTCTTATGGGATGTATCCGTCTCAACTTATTTGTTTTTCTAGAGCTTGTACTCGAGTTGAGGACTTTAATATTCGTAATCTTTGTATAACTAAAAAGTTACTCAATCAGGGTTACCGTTACCATAAACTTCGTAAAACCTTTGTAAAAGTTTATTATCGTAACCCCGATCTTCTTTCCAAATATAAAAGTAATTTAAGGATTCTTCTGCGACAAGGACTATCACAACCTGACTTCTATGGTGATGTGATTTATAAACTTCGTAAGATTCTTAGTCATGATCACTTTCATACTATCTTTGTTAAACTTGTTAAAAAGTTTATCAAAAGAGGTTATGACCCTATCATTTTGCAACGTATTGCATGCTTGGTGGTGGACCCTTTTACAGTTCGCCACTATGCTTTCCTCTTTAATTGTACGATGACCGGACAGGCTGTGGACCCTATGATGACGCCTACCTAAAGACCATGGGACGGTGGCGTTTGATGTTTGTCCATGTTCTTTCTTGTCGTGCCCTTAATGGTGTATTCTCTTACTGCGCTTGCTTCTGCTAAGTCATTGAGTACCTTCATTGTGGCTTTCTAGGCTATTGTTTTTTTGTATTATATTTACACGAGCATATTTGTGTTTTACTTATATTGCCTATTGATGCTGCCTTGTTGGTTAGAGTTTAGATCATGGCAGGGATTTCTTTATTTACACTGTCCTATTTTAATGGGATGACAGTATGGTAAGGTGCACCCTAGAACCGGTTTAAACCCCCAGTGGCCTACTTTGCCACTGACCGTTCCAAGGCGGTAGCCCTATTGTCAACCCTTTTGTGTTTGTGATGTCGTTTGCATTTTGTATTACTTTTGCCTTTTCGTTTGTCTGTTTGCGTGTTTGTTTTTGTGTCTTGTGGTTGACTGTCGTCCTTGAATGCTGCTTTCCCTGTCCGATATTTTTAGCCTCCTGAGGATCCACAGCCTGTCATGTCATCGCACAATTAAAGAAGAAAGCATAGACGAACTGTAAATTGGTCCATCACCAAGCACAGCGCGTTGCAAAATGAGAGGGTCATAACCTCTTTTAATAAACGTTTGAACAAGTTTATCAAGACGGTATGAAAGTGATCATGACCAAGGATCTTACGAAGTTTGTAAACCACGTCAGTATAGAAGTCAGCTTGTGATAGTCCTTGTCGGAGAAGAGTTCTTAAATTACATTTTTATTTGGAAAGATCAGGGTTACGATAATGAAATTTTGCAAAGGTTTTACGAAGTTGATGGTAACGGTAGCTCTGCTGGAGTATCTGTTAGTTGTACAAAGATTACGAATATTCAATTCCTCAACTCGAGTACCAGCTTAGAAAAACGAATAAGTTGAGACACATAGAACCCATAAGAAGTTGCTCAGGGAACATCCTCATCTAATTTGGGATAATTAACAATATTAAAATTAAAATCATCTTTCTTGTCATAGATTTTACTAATTATTTGGCCATAGAGTGACAAGACTAAAATTCGTCCCTGTATTACTCACCAATGCTGGTGTTTCTCAGGATGATCCCGCCCCACAACGTAAGATGTGGTGAAAATCAAGCTTCAACCGGACCTGACCCCAAGACCACTAGCTTACCAGTGCCAATGCTTTAGAAACCTATTTCCCAACGTCAAATGGTCATTGCAAATGCATAGAAATCTTGCTTATTTACTGCTAACATGCTAAATGACTGATTATTTCAGGAATATAAATTGAAGCCTGAGTAATTTTGCTTAGTGGTGAACCCTTTTACAGTTCGCCACAATGCTTTCCTCTTTAATTGTACGATGACCGGACAGGCTGTGGACCCTATGATGACGCCTACCTAAAGCCCATTGGGACGGTGGCGTTTGATGTTTGTCTATGTTCTTTCCTGTCGTGCCCTTAATGGTAAATTCTCTTGTTGCTCTGGTTTCTGCCAAGTCATTGAGTACCTTCATTATGGCTTTCTAGGCTATTGTTTTTTTTTTGGATTATATTTACACGAGCATATTTGTGTTTTATTTATGCTGCCTTGTTGGTTAGAGATTAGATCATGGCAGGAATTTCTTTATTTACACGGCCCTGTTTTAATCGGATGACAGTAGGGTAAGTGTGAGGTTTAGTGCACCCTAGAACCGGTTCAAACCCCCAGTGGACTTTGTTGCCACTGACCGTTCCAAGGAAAGAAATACAAAAAGATCGGACAGGGAAAGTAGCATTCAAGGAGGACAGTCAACCACAAAACACAGCAACAAACACGCAAACAGACAAACAAGATGCAAAGGCAATATTAAATGCAAAAGACAACACAAACACAAAAGGGTTGACAATAGGGCTATCGCCTTGGAACGGTCCCAGGCGGTAGTCCTATTGTTTACCCTTTTGTGTTTGTGATGTCGTTTGCATTTTTTTTTATTACTTTTGCCTTCTCGTTTGTCTGTTTGCGTGTTTGTTTTTGTGTTTTGTGGTTGACAGTTGTCCTTGAATGCTGCTTTCCCTGTCCGATATTTTTTATCTTTCTTTACTGATGTAAATTAGTATTTCACCAACTACACATATATGTGAACTATTTGCACACATGTTTCTATATATAGCTATAAAAAACATTCGGTCTGACAGGTTATAGATTTTGTCAAGTTTTTATAGTTGTTATTACCTAGTACGGCGCTTTGCTTTTTTATGCCATTCAATAGTTTATCTCGGCAAGCAGGCAATACATACTAAAACATACTAGACATATTTACATATTTAAAATGCAAGAATACACATGTAAAGACATATTGTAATGCACATACGACGTCCTGATAGAAAAGACTACAAAATACTTTCCATGAAAAAGGAAGTATAGCTTGAAATAAACGAAAAGAGGCCAAATGTCTTAATCTGAAATGTTTTACTTTTAATGAATGAAGTTAAAAACTCATTCAGCGTCACTTGACCACCAGACGGACATTCCTGATATAAATATGGAAAAGGTGAAGAATACCAATTTTGTTTAAGACCGCGTCATATAAAACATACCTTATCCCACAACGGATGTTCGTGAAATAGTATAAAATAGTGCAATAACATCCACGTTTTACAAAAAGTAGAATATAACGCAGAAACGTTAGGTTATCATTTTAATGATATGAGCAATTTGTAAACTTACTTCTGCTTGTCTGTTTGATCAGGGCCAGGTAGCTGTCAATAATATCTGTGGTGAGGATTGTATTTGGAGGATACGCTATACTCTGCATAATGGTGATGTTGTTCATGGAAAACTCTTCTTTTATACCTGATGCACTATACTGACACACACCTGAAAACATGACATAACGAACATGATCATTACTGGTTATTTTGATATTATAGATATAGAGTATCTTATATGAGTGACGGTGTATTATTGATTTTAATAAACGAGATAAAATGATATAATATTTATCAAATAACACACCTAAGACGTGATAGTTTCACTTGAATGTAAATTTACCTTGTATATGGGGGCAACTTATAAGAGAAATCATGGCGTCGTGTTGTTGTTTACATGACATCAGTTACGTAACGCGGCTCTAACATGTTCGCGCTACAAATAATGCGACACATTAAACCAAATTACTAACATTCATATTAAAAAGTAAGATTTCACATAATGATATTTATCACATAACATGCAGTGTGGGAGTGTTATAACACCATTCAATATTTTTTATATTCAACTAGTGGTATAACAATAACTTTAATGACGTCATGGACGTCACGTTAATGTACGTGTTCTTACGTGTTAAAGCGACAGGCAAAAAAAATAAAAAAAATTGTAAGAGAATGAACCTTTGGAAACGGCCGAGCACAACACTTACGAAATATTGCAGTCTCGGATTGATTGAGACTGTTCATGAGCGGTAGTGAAATATGCTAGCTACCGCTCACGCCCTCTAGCCCCGGGTTGAGCAGAATTAAATATTCATAAAATCAATAGTACACAATTTAAACCATCTCGATGATGGCATGCTTACGACGGTGGACATGTAGTTACATGCTTCCCCATGTCGTAAGGCGTATGGTCCCAGTATCTAATAAAATTAAATGCCCCGATAGCGAAATAAACATAATGGAATGTACTTGGGAGCAGCGGTTATGAAGCCTGCGTATCACAAGTAACAGCCACAAGACTAAATTAAAAAGCAGACAACATATCCTATAAGTGGTTAAACAATACCCAGAGACTTTTATCGGCCGGAGTAATGGAACCACCGAATCAAAAATTAAGTAAGACAACAAAATAAATTGAAAATGTACCACCGATAACAAAATATAAGTATCGGGCTCAGCGATCTCCAAAGATCGTATGAATAACAGTACTGATTGCAAGCGCGGGGAGACGTTTTAAAAGTCGATATTTGAGTTATGTAATAAATAGAATCTAACTCGTTAGCAAAAATGATATGATACTCGGCAAGAGCCTCGCATTATATCGATTTGCCAACTCGTTTAATATATCAATAATGAATGAGTACTCATGTAAGATCTTTTGCATATTTAAGGTGTATGAACATATCATATTATATACCATGCAATTGGGACTACATGTTTTACTATATACAAACAGTGATTCGGTCCGCATTTGCAACTATAATACACTAGTGTAATGCGTTAAATAAGTCATGGCCTTGTTACACACCCAGAAGCCATGCTATTTGATAAAATTCAGTAAAAAAGAACATCACAAACATATAAGGGTTGACCACAGGGGTACCGCCTTGGAACGGGAAGTGGCAAAACGGACCACCGTAGAGTTTAAACCGGTTCAAGGGTGCACCACACCACACCTCACTCTTACCCTGTCATCATCCCTAAATAACAAGACAGTGTAAATAAAACATAATCCCCGCTGTGTTAACAACTTAAATAAGGCGTATATAAGTGTTATAAAAAAAACACACAGAAATGTTCATGTATATGATATATCAAAAAAAGAAGTTAAACCTTAGACATGTAAGAAGCTAATCTCATATGTACTCGATGACACGTCCGAAGTCAGAGCATCAAGGAAAACCCGTTAAGGGCATAACAAAACGGAGTGAAGGATATTCAACAAACGGTTCCCGCCTTAAAGGATTTAGAAACACGTTGCCATCGAGTCCACCACCGCAGAATACTTCGGTCGTAACCTCTGTTTATTTATTTTCGAATAACTTTAATAAATAACTCAAGAAAATTATCACCACCGATAATCTTCCTAAGTTTGTATAAAATACGCGTTGTGATAAACTTTGTCGCAGAAGTGTTTTAAGGTTGCTATTATTTTCTGCTGTCGAGCAGAAAAAGTCTTACGTAACTTATAGTAACG
This sequence comes from Cyrtodaria siliqua, assembly GCA_037043455.1. Classification (NCBI taxonomy): domain Eukaryota; kingdom Metazoa; phylum Mollusca; class Bivalvia; order Adapedonta; family Hiatellidae; genus Cyrtodaria; species Cyrtodaria siliqua. Next base: position 71,329 of record JAWPHD010006485.1, read on the forward strand.
GAAAACCTGTTGGAGAAGTGTTTCAGTAATGTTACTCTTACGAAGGGTGAAGTCCTCGACATGGCTACGAACTCTGGCAAAATGAATTAACTGAGAAATACACGCCTTAATAATCAGTATTGGGGATATCCCCATCCAAATGTGGATACTTAACCATATCGAAATCAAAATCATCTCTCTTATCATAATTTTTAGTTATTACTACTCCATTTTCAATAGAAAGATGTAAATCAGGAAACGGAGTGATATAATCCGAAACGTTAGGTTTATTTTAATTTTAGTGGAGGATAAATATTAAGAACCATAGAAGAAGAAAAATAATTATCCAAAGGAAGTCCTAGTATAAAGTCACGTTCGTAGCAATACAAAAACAAATCTGCGACAAGGGGTGTACAGTAAGTACCCATAGGAATGCCAACTCTAATTTAAATGAAGATAGAGTTACGGTTCTTGTGATCCTCTGCTGTACCTCTCTGCTCTCTATTAAGAATTTAACCATACAGTGAATGTTTATGTATATAGCAAAGTACTGCTAAATAATGTATAGTTATACATTTTTTTTTCTTTTTTCGCAGCATATCCTGAATTATGTTCCGTCTTTGTTTTAATAAACCTATTGCAAGGGGTAGAGGTATATTGAGAACAGTTCAATATTTCTAAATACTGCTCTATATAAACCAAATAAATTGGAAGACATTTTCTCAGTTTGCAAGAATAAATATACTTTTTATAGATAGATAAAATATATATAATATTGACAACGTATGTTAAACACGAAGTGCCTTGAATGATCTCCTACGGTCTGATTTCTACCAACACACTGCAGATTCATTCAGATGACAGAAATGTCCTCTAGGAATATTTCTCGAGAAGATGCAGTCATAAAAAAAAGTAAGATAGATTCTTTAGAATTATTACAAAAGGTACACGGTTAGGTTACTGACATTCCACATTTATGTAATCTTGCATCTGTAAAAATAAGTCTATGTAATATTTTGAACTGCAAAGGCACTGATGGGCGGTGATTTTTGTAAGTGTTGGAATGGATTGGCAATTGAAGTGCTGTAAATGTAACTTCCATGGTTTGTTTTTTACATTCAGTGATGTTTCAGATAATTGATATTCATTACCTATTTCATATTTAAACATATTTTAGCTAACTCATATGGCCCGAATTAGCTTCCGTAGACTTTATTCTGAGCAAGCTCTTCAGCGAGCACTGACTGTTCTATTTTTAGTAACATGATACATTTTCTATAAACACATACCGTCTGCTTGTAGCACGATTATAACTCGAGTTATAACCTTTTAAACAGATGATGAAAAGTTGACTTAGTAAAATTCTGATAAAATAGGTATGTATGACCTAAATAAATAATAAATTGCCTTTATTCTGAACATTGTTTCTTATTTAGGGCATCAAATGAATAAGCGGCCTTTTGTTTACAAACACCGATTGATCGTATATCAAAACTTGCGTATTAATACATAAACTATCTAAGGATTTATTTAGAATATTTGTTAATTACACAGTAAGCGAACACACGAGGACAATATTTGTTAATTACACAGTAAGCGAACACACATCATCATTTTCTGTCAGTGATCACATAATATCGAATTTATTAAAGGCATGCATGAGAGACTACTTCTTCTAGCGTAGTGTTGCACAGTGTTGCAGTGTGCTGTTAGGTTTGTCACATTCTTAGCACTCCATTGAAAAAAAACATTATACCTCTGACTGTGCTCAAGATCCTGTAAATTAGAGCAAATACGCACGCGTTAGGGGCGGAAACAATTTTTGAGATTAGGGAGGAGATTGGGAGCGCAACTTTTAAAAAACAATGTGTGTGTGTGTGCGTGCGTTCGTGCGTGCGTGCGTGTGTGTGTGTATCAAATATATATATGTATCATGTATATCATTATATCATATATATATTTATCACATAACGTCCCCTGTTAGCAGTGTCGAACACCCATTTAATATTCTATTGTATGACACACGTGTAATACAGCCTGGAACGATTTTGATTGATTGAGTTAAACCTGTAACACTACGCAAGTTTATTAACTGAAACTATTTAATTTATTACAAAATCACCCGGATCTGACCCATAAACTTATTTTTTGTGACAGCGTATAACAATAATGCACGTTATACAAAACATTGTTGTTGGTTTGTTAAAAAGGCGTAAACTGCTTTTTTGTAAAGAGGTAGAACACGAACTCTTTTATACGCAACGTTATGTGTGAGACGCGACGTTACGACATCACATATTTTATGACGTTTTGGCGCTAAAGTGTATCTGACTTCGTGGCGGTTCTATGTTCATCTGAATTAATTTTTACTAATTTGATTGCAATGTTATGTGATAAAAAGGATCTTAAACTCGTTCCCATTCCATATAAGATTTATGAAACTCGTTATGAATTATTTTTAATTTCAACTCGCCAAAAGGCTCGTCAAAATTAAAATAATTCATAACTCGTTTCATAAATCTTATATGAAATGGGAAGTCGTTTAAGATCCTCTCTCTATATATATATCGTTTATATGTATATTGTTGTGTATGTTTTGTAGTATATAGCAATGCATTCTGATGAGGGAGAGAAACAAAGAGAAGAACAATTTTTATAACATTTATAAGAAAAGCAAAACGAAACAGAGAAGAGAAGACAGTAGTCTACCCTAAGCAATTTCGTTTTCTAAGGAATAACGAAGTGTTCAAGTTCAAAATCTAAATCTAGGGCTTGATATTCGACAGTGTCATGTCCGAGTCATATCTGGAAGTCGTTCTACGAATGTCTGAAGTTGACAAAAACAGTCTCTGCTCTGTCCCCGATTCCCACGTTGCATTTATACGCATAACATTATTGTTGTATTTTCATCCTTTTTAAATATAGATATCTTCAACTTAATGCATTTTGCCTGTAACGTCTGATAAATTAATACTAGAAATGCTCGAAGGATCGGTTGCCTTTCATGGGGCAATATTATAACCCAAAATTGCGCATAACGTCACGTATATTTTGACGCCGTCGTGACGTAGGAGTTGTTTCCCATAACAAACTTACGTTGACGAAACTAAATCTCGCTATGCGTGATGTTATTGTGCGTGATTCAAGATGGCGGGGCCAACAAACCCATTTAATTAATCAAATGTAAACAGAAAAAAAGTGACAACTTCAATGCCGTGGAATAAAAAAGTCTCTGTGAAAATGACGTCACCATTATGACGGGTCTATGGTGATTTTCATATCAAATGTCAGTAACGTTTTAGTGTACTTTTATTGAGGGGGTGAATTGGTGGCTTAAGAACAAGATACCGAATAGCCGATTTCAAATGGCACATCCTATGATTGAGGTACTATATTAAGGTCATCAACGCTTATTTCATTCTTGTAAATCAATGAAAAAAATAGATCTAAATAAAGAGTCATATTTAAACAAAACATACACTTATGTATGAAACAATATACAAGAACAATATGTTTACTTTGCGCATTGTACCCTATCCACAAGAATACAGTTTTGGTTACACATGTAATAAACAGGTCATTAACTGGGGTAGTAGGTGTACCTCTTTGTGACAATGGCCCTTGAGACAATCGAGCTAAAGCTCTCGGGCCTCATATGGCTATCTCGGGCCAATATCACAAAGAGGCAAACATATACCAGGTAATAACCTCTTAGTATATTCCTGGAATTTCTTCAGAACGTTTTGCCAGTGAGTCCATGAACCAAAACCATCATCGATGGATCTTTTATCATTGAAATGTTTGAATATGTAATATATTAACTTCTCATCTCTCTGATTTTCAAGAATAATGAAAATCTTTCGAAAAGTATAATTCTTTATAACCATGTTACAAATTAAAGCGAATTGGTAGCTAGAACAGGCAGCATACTGAAATGTCTTTGAAATGTTTCATTTTTGCGAAATATATTAATGCGACATTAACCTGAAAATGTATATAGTTCACCAACGCCAAATGTGATACATGTATTTGCATCTATAACTTTCTTTGCTTTCCTCAATCGTGTTTTATGTCCATACAGTCTGAGTAACTAGATATATTGGCATGCAACGTTTAAATATACTAAAAAGAAAGCGTCTAACGGGTATTAAATACAGACCATTGTAATGCGTGTGGGATTAGGGCAGGGATGGGATAGGATGTTGTTGGTATATAATACAAACACTATTTTAACATGTTATGTTTGAACATGTTTACTACTTTATCAAGTTGTGCAAAAAGGCACACTTACCATAATCTATATGCAACATTCCGAGTTTCCACCAATCGAATCTTTTGAACAAAGTAACCATGGCATCCCCTACTTCGCTGAGAGGACCTTGTGTCCGGATCAATGTCGTAAACAACTTCTTGTCAGACAACTCGAAACTGTTGGCACCATACGTGATATGTGGGAAGTTCCAAAATGACGTCAGATGAGCCGAAGGTACTGTAACTAAATACAAACAGCTATATTTAGATGGCTTAATACATACTGATAAGGAAGATCCTTGAGAAGCAACAAGCACAACGGTTACATTTGAAATTTCTATTTCGTTAGTTTCAACCTTTTTTCTATATCTATTATGAAACAAAGTACGCAACTTATACGAAGCACTCTCCGCGGGGCGTATTTCCTTTATTTAATACAATATAGTAAGTACTTGTACGCTGTCCCCAAAACACGTGTGTTTGAGTTATAGAAACTGTTTGTTGGTATATAAAATATATTGATACTATGATACCATGCATACAATCTGAATTGCTTGAAAGTGTTGGCAATAACTAAACCATGGCTATGTATCTTACCTAAAAAATAACTTTAGCGCAAGAGAATATACTGACAGACATTTAAAAAATTATGTTAACACACGCTTCATTAGACAATTGTAGACGCACATAATGAACGGTGTATGCACAACTTTTGATGAGGTAATGAGGTGACCAGTGGATTAAAACAGTTATATTAATGTTCATCATATGTTACATTGTATCATACTGCAAAGAAAATCTCTGGATTTCATTGGTCAATGCGCCGTAGACAACATGGCGGAGATTACACTGTGTGGAAACCGTCGATTGTTTCTGTCATACCTCTTTTCCATTTCGGGTTAAATTCTGACATAATAGTAAGGAGAGTTGTTTGACTTTTTTTCTAGTACGGAAAGACAGTAGTGGATAAAGATTCACAAACGGGACGTTAAATTTGATCATTACATAAGTTGCTATCTCTTGGATGAATTCTAATTTGTATATACAAATCTGGTGTGGAAGCGTCCGTTTTATTTACCGCGCATGCGCAGACAATATTAGAGACATTTTGAGGACGCCATTTTTATTTCAGCACAGTTGAGGATCGTGAGCATTTCGATTGAGCATATTAAACGAATTGCATTGAAAAAGGATAAAAATATCGGACAGGGAAAGCAGCATTCAAGGACGACAGTCAACCACAAAACACAAAAACAAACACGCAAACAGACAAACGAAAAGACAAAAGTAATAAAAAATGCAAACGACATCACAAACACAAAAGGGTTGACCAGAGGGCTACCGCCTTGGAACGGTCAGTGGCAAAGTAGGCCACTGGGGGTTTAAACCGGTTCTAGGGTGCACCAAACCTCACACTTACCCTACTGTCATCCCATTAAAACAGGACAGTGTAAATAAAGAAATCCCCGCCATGATATAATCTCTAACCAACAAGGCAGCATCAATAGGCAATATAAGTAAAACACAAATTTGCTCGTGTAAATATAATACAAAAAAACAATAGCCTAGAAAGCCACAATGAAGGTACTCAATGACTTTGCAGAAGCCAGAGCAGTAAGAGAATAAACCATTAAGGGCACGACAAGAAAGATCATGGACAAACATCAAACGCCACCGTCCCAATGGGCTTTAGGTAGGCGTCATCAGAGGGTCCACAGCCTGTCCGGTCATCGTACAATTAAAGAGGAAAGCATAGTGGCGAACTGTAAAAGGGTCCACCACCAAGCATGCAGTACGTTGCAAAATGATAGGGTCATAAACTCGTTTGATAAACTTTTTAACAAGTTTAACAAAGATAGTATGAAAGTGATCATGACCAAGAATCTTACGAAGTTTATAAATCACATCACCATAGAAGTCAGGTTGTGATAGTCCTTGAAGTTCGTGAGTAACCTTTGTCCAAAAGTTCGCGACGAAAGGTAGGTATGTGTATATGTTGTGAGTTTTGAGATGATGTATTAGATAAATGTATTTTTGTTTCGAATCAAGCGCTCTCGACTGCCTGAGGCTGTGGTCAGTCGCGATGAACTTCAAAATCCAGAATGTTGCGTGCAGTTTTGAGAAATGCAAATCTGCTTACATGTTTTTCGGGAATGTTTGATGTGGTTGGTGTGTGTATAAACATTTGCTTTATAACAGTGTGGTGAATATATGATCTACTTGTGAAATTGTTGACTTTTTTGTTTTTTTGTGTGTGTGCGCATGCGTCAGTCGACCTTGACCTTGTCAGTTTTGATTGTTTTGGAAGCCATCTGCATGTTATTGTAGCGGTTGTAAATTTAGTAATGAGACGAGAACTTCGGCTCCCTGTGAAGATTGTTTACGTTTTGTTATTTTGTGTGAGTGAGCATGCGTGGAAGTCAGTGGCAGGTCAATGGACCTTACATACATGTTCATTCGTGTTTGGCGCTATATAACCTTGTATGTGTTGAGGTGCCGTAAAACTCAGTTCAAATTCTAAAAACAATTTAAATATAATATGCAACATTTCCTCGAATGAAAATGATCCATTACCGTAAAGTCAATAATAAGAAGCATTGTATAAACTGCATTTTGGCGCAAGAAAATATCACTATATTTCTCACTAAACTTAAGAATTATGGACAAAAATGACCTAAATGGAGATATAGATGTGTAATTTCGAGATGGCCAAATTTTGAGTTTTTATGCAAAATATCTTCGCTTAAGTCAGTGTTAAATCTAGTTTGCCAAACAGTGTGCCATTTCAGCCCATGGACTTTGCAATTGGGGGCCATTTTTAAAAAAATGGGGGCCAAACAAAAAAATTACAAAGTCAATAAATCATACCTTTAAATAATGTATTTTGTTGCTTTGACTCCAATGTCTCAGTGGCTGTTATCTTATAATTAATTGGAACTTGAAGTAAACTATTGTAAACTTGCACACAATTTAACTAATTAAATGTTTGAACTGTCAATCAACAGTAATATGTACAGTATATTGTACTATATAGTGAGTAGGGCTATCACCTGACTCAAATGAGAAAGACGCGTCACAAGGTTTACTTCGGTTTTTTCGCCGTTTTCGGCAAGAAAAAATCTGAAATCCGCTTCATCATTGATGCTGACACGGCTAATGTAAAGCCATAGCAACAGACGGGTTACACTGTTTTACTATGTAAAAATACTGTAAAGTATAGTTTATCGATCTCAACACAGTCAGCAGGTGCGCGCGATGTGCCTAAATAGCAGAATGGGAGAAAATGACCAAAATTAACGAAATGACCATCGCCGATCGAGTGCGCCCGGCGGGCCCATTCCTTATGAGAAATTGCGCCATTTCGATCGCAAAGGGGTCAATGGCGCCACCTAGATTGAACACTGCTTAAGTATGCCATTCATTTTTCACGTAGTTGATTTCCACTCCAAGCAGTTTGTCATCAAACTCCACACAAGTACTTCATTTTATTCACTGGAATGGAAATAATAAAATATGGGTTTGACGTGAGCTGCTTTGTACCATCCCAGTAAACTCGATCATGAAAAATTGTAATAAAGTAATCTGATAAAGGCTTCACTGACACATTTTAGATCTTAATGTTCAATCGGAACAACCGTTGCTCTTTGTGGCTTGTCAAAATTGTTCAGTCTTTAGTTAGTGATGTACAAATTAATCGATTGTAACTGATGCAAATCTATAATCGATCATCGGTTGAATGTAAAAATGCACTTAATGTTCGAAATAGGTCTCCTGGAAAGGAATTTCAGGATTGTTATTCTTGTCATTTGGTAAAAGATTAAGGTCACTGTTACTATAAATAGGATTTTTGCTGCCATTTTACCTCACCAAAAACTTTACCTCATCGGAATTGGCATGGGATTGTTACTTAGGTTATCCAAAGGTCAAGGACACTATTACTAAAAATACAATTGGATTTTTATCTCGACTACTTCTCTGACACTACATGGTGGATTTTCATGAAATTTTGCAGGAATGTTGCCCATGATGTCTAGTTGATCCTAGCAAAAATTCACGTTGAAATCCAATATGGCTGCCAAAGCTAAAAATAGATTATTAACAAACAAGTTTGTAGCGACTACTTTTTGAAAACTATGAGTGATATTGAAATGTGACTTTTTGTAAAATGCTCAGCATGACATGGTTCTTGTAGAAGATCGCTACGATTTGATGTTAAACATTGCTAGTAACCACTATTGTTTACATAGTGTTATATAGTAAAGACTTGTAGCGACTGCTCCTCGGCAACTACTGTTAAAAATGCGATATTTTGGCGACTACTTCTGAAAAACCATCAGAGATATTGATTTACCAAAATGACTGGCACGGCATGTAGTTGGTCCTAACCAAAATTCATTTCGATTGGATGTCAAACTGGACGGCCGGAAATTCAAGATGGCCGCCAAGGCTAAATAAAGATTTGTTTAAAAATGCGATTTTGTGGTTACTTCTGAAAAAACATAAGGAATTGATTTGCAACCTTAACCAAAATGACTGGCACAACATGTAGCTGGTCCTACTCAAAATTCATTTTGATTGGATGTCAAACATGGCCACCAGCGGCCATCTTTGTTTACATAGAGTTATATAGGAAAAACTTGTGGCGACTACTCCTCTGAAACTACTTGACGGATTTCCATTAAATTTCACAGGAATGTTGCTCTTTAGTCTAGTTGATCCTAGCAAAAATTTAGGTCGGCCGGAAATTCAAGATGACCGCCACGGCTAAAAATAGATTTTTAAAAATGCGATTTTGTGGCGACTTCTGAAAAACCACAAAAGATGTTGCGTTGCAACCTTCACCAAAATGACTGGCACGACATGTAGCTTGTCCTAACCAAAGTTCACTTTGATTGTATGTCAAACATGGCCACCAGCGGCCAGCTGTGTTTACATAGACTTACAGTTGCTGCCACGCGGATTACGACTTTTTCGCAGCATCCCCGCGGCTGTTTTTCAATCGAAGTCACAAATCTCCGCGATCATACCGCGGATTTCACCCGAAATCCGCGGTATGATATCCGCGATTGCAAAATCCAGTCTCGAAAGAAAGCAATCACCGCGATTCTCTGTGATAGGTTCGCGGGGGAAATTAGAGCAGGGATCCATAACAAATGTAATTAAACTGATAAATACATTTCGAAAGCAATACGTATTTCAAACTTGTAGTGCATTTAATAACACATTTTTTTCGTTTCTGTTGTCCAAAAGTCGCATTTCTCTTCACCGGACATAAATTGGCTACCCACAATCCTTTGCGATGTGTACTATTAACTAATAACGGGTTAATGACCCGGAATTCTTTAAAAAAAAATCGGATTATATCTGACTTAAGAACCCATCGATGAATTAATAATCAACAGAAGAATAGTAAAATGTGTTACTAATTACTAATTGAATTTTATATTCACTCACCGCGAAGTCGGTAATAGGAATCGCCATATAACTATTGTGAATACATTATCCGGGCATTTGAATTTTCCGAAAACAAATTAAAATTGTCTTCTACTTCGATTTGGGGGCTGGCGTGGCGCAGTCGGTAGCGCGGCGGATTTGTAACCGGAGGCCCCGGGTTCAATCCTTCGTGGTGCCACTGAGTTCCATCGGTGTGTTCTTGGGCCTTAGCCTCGTCCGTCGGATGGGGACGTAAACCGGGCGGTCCCGTGTATCGGTCTATCTTCCGAACACGTTAAAGAACCATAGGAATCTATTCGATAATAAGAGTAGTGCAGGTTCCCGGATTCCTATGTATCCTTCCCCTCTCTATGGGGCGGCTCTAAATAACCTATACTGTGTTGATGAGCGGTTAAACAACATTCAATTCAATTCTGCTTCGATTTTTTAATAAAAGTGCATTAAATTGACTGCAAAATGACAGGCGATGGTCTGCGATTTCACACCAGGTAAAGCGGATCAAAACAGATCACGGCGAATCGCGGTGATTGTCTCGCGGTGGTCAAAATTATTGTCCCCGCGTTGAGTGGACTGTCCGCCGATCGCGGGGACGCAATCAGTGTGTCCGCGGTGAGATAAAATCCCCGCGTTGAGTGTGATTAGTCGTAATCAGCGTGGCAGCAACTGTATATAGAAAATCTTTTGGCGACTACTCCTCTGAAACTACTTAATGGAATTTCATGGAACTTGACAAGAATGTTGCTCTTGATGTCTAGTTGATTCTAGCAAAAATTCAGGTTGGCTGGAAATCCAATATGCCCACTATGGCTAAAAGTAGATTTTAAAAATGCAATTTTATGACGACTACATTTTAAAAACCATAACTTATATTGATATGAAACCATTAACAAAAAGACTGGCACGACATGCAGTTGGTCCTAACCAAAATTAATTTTGATTGGTTGTCAAACATGGCCACCAGCGGCCATCTTTGTTTACAAAGAGTTATATAGGAAAAACTTCTGGCGACTACTCCTCTTAAACTTCTTGACGGATTTTATGAAACTTTACACGAAGGTTGCTCTTGATGGCTAGTTGATCTTAGCAAAAATTCAATGTGGCTGCCACGGCTAAAACTAGATTTGAAAAAAAGTGATTTTATGGCGACTACTTGTCTAAAACCATAAGTGATGTTGTTTTGGAACTTTTACCAAAATGACTGGTATGTCCTAGCCAAAATTCAGGTCTGCCGACATTCAAGATGGCCACCACAGCTAAAAATAGATTTTTAAAAAACTACTTCTTGAAAACTTTAAGTGACTGTTGTCCTTGAATGCTGCTTTCCCTGTCCGATATTTTTATTCTTTTTTGATATTGATATGGGACTTTCTCTAAAACGATCAGCATGACATGAGGTTGGTCATTTTCGAAAATCATTTTGATTCAATGTTAAACGAGGCTGCCAGCGGCCATCTTTGTTTACATAGTGTTACATAGTTAACGCTTGTAGTGACTACTCCTTTGAAACTACTTCACAGATTTTCATGAATCTGCGCAGGAATGTTGCTCCTGATATCTAGTTGATCCTAGCAATAAATCAGGTTGGCTGGAAATTCAATATGGCCACCAAGGCTAATAATAGATTTTTAAAAAACGTGTAGCGACTACTTCTTGAAAACTATTAGTGATATTTGATATGGGACTCTAAAATGATCAGCATGACATGGTGTTGGTGCCTGTTGAAAATTATTTTGATACGGCCATCTTTGTTTACATAGAGTTATATAGTACAAACTTGTAGCGACTACTTCTCTGAAACTACTTAACAGACTTTCATGAAACTTCACTGGAATATTGATCTAGCTTTCAAAAACACATCAGTCGAGCTTCAAGGTCATTGACTTCTTGTTAGTTACTAAATGTTAACAAACTTTCATTTATGCATCATTAATCTTTTTTATTTTAAGTCCTACCCCCGTTAGGCGAGACATGTGAATCCGCGAATTTCTTGTTTCTAAAATTATCAGTATGACAGTATGTTGATCCTTGTCGCAACTTATTTTGATTCGACTTTAAACATGGCTGCCATTGGCCATCTTTGTTTACATAGAGTTATATAATAAACACTTTGCAGCTTTTACAACTCCTCTGAAACAACTTGACTGGTTTTCATGAAACGTTACAGGAATGCTGATCTAGCTATCTAAACCTATCATTAGAGCTTCAAGGTTATTGACCTTTTGTTGCTGAATTAATTTACTTTTCCTTAAGGAATTTTAATAAAACCACCACAGAGTGCTTCTCATGGAAAGGAAGCTCGGGATTGTTATTTAGGTAGTTTGATTTTCAGTCAAGGTCATTGCTGCTATTGGAAATTGGTTGCCACTCAATAACTTCAGTTTCCCTTGACGGATTTAAATAACAAAAAAAATCACCTGAAGGGAATTAAGCATGAGATTGTTTTTCGGGTCACGGTCACTGTTACTACAAATAAAATTTGGTTTCTGCTGAATAAATTCACCTTCCCTTAAGGAATCTTCACGAAACTTCACATAAATGAATCTCGGACTGATCGTAAAGTTCAAAAACACTGATGGCCTTTAAAGAGAGCTTACTAATTCTTTTGATCAGCCATCATGGCCACTAGAGGGCACATCGTTATTTGATATTTTACGTGGCTCGATAACGCAATTAAATATATGGATAATATTGAGCACGGGGTCACAATTAGTTAAATGACTTCGAGAGGCGGAAAAGTGGGTGGCGTCTATCGCACACACGACAATTTGGCAGCGTTTTTCAATGAACACGGCGATTATGTTCATCGGTCCAAATTGATTGTCGCTAATTACCTTATAACACCCAGCAGGATATTGGCTTATAAACAGTTAAAGACAATGTCTTTTTGAATTTGGGATTTCCCGAGATTTTTTTGACAAAGTCGGTCGGAAAATCGGATTCGCCTGACCGCCAATTTCTGGCGAATTTGCTATGTATTTATTACGATTTCCATTAGCCAGTTTGGGTTTCTCGTCGCCTATGGCGAGTTGGCGAATGGTTAATACGAGCCTAGCAGTTACAGTTGTGGTTTATTTGAAATAAAATATGTTTAATCTAAATTTAACTTTGCTGTTATTTTCTTTTGTACGCTCTGTGCTGTTGGAAACATTTCTGTAGTGTACGGAAGCATGCTTTTCTTTAGAGAAAAGAGATCCAGATTCGAGTTCTGGCGGGGATCCCGGCACACTTACTGATCTGTACAGACTTTGTTCTGGGATAACCACAACTTTAACATTCATACATGATAAAATTGTCCATTACACAGTTATACTAGTGTCAAAACATATTTCCATAATATTTGAAATCAGACGAAACCAAAATAAACTTAAACTCATTCTTTTAATACAATTATTATATAACATAATTGTCAAGTTATTCACCAATCTCTCCCAGAGGCCATTACATTGACCTCTGTCAACGTCTAAGAAAGTAGTCTGCGATCACATGATAATTAGTCACATGACCATAGCTAAAAATTAAAAATAGCAACAGAACTTCAACACCGTCACACCACCAACTATCGGCCGTTGACTGACGTGTAAACAGTCGAAAAAAACACACGACTTATTATGTACATTTTGATATATAGTATAGGTTAGTACTTTAATTTAAGTAGGTTGTTAAGATCTATGTGATATTGGAAAGTGCTGGTAAGCAAGTCGCTGTACTGTTACGCTATGGGGACGATTTGGTGGTGCCTATTTTAAAGTTTTGACGGTGGAGTGATATGCCAAAGTACAAACCTTTATTCTACCGCAATATAATCATGAGCATAATTTACTGTATATTTAAAATGTTCAAGCCGAAAATTATTTTCTTTGTAATATAAGCATTTCATATGAAGTTAATTCATAAAAATATTAGTGTCATCAAGAAATTTTGCATTTCCACCGTTTTTCATCGTTTGCCAAGATTCTTGGTATTTGGTGAGATGTTGACAGAGATGTATGTGTATGCAAGGAACGACAACACTGGGTAGAGATTGGTTATTCACAGGAATTCCATTAGGCCCTCCCTGCAGATCAACTACTTGCACGTCATCTACATGTAGTCCGTACTTCACATGGTATAACATATGTGTTATACCTTTACTTGTTTAAAGATAATAAACACAAACATTGTGATAAATTACTTTTTTTTTACTTAAAAATCCGCAAAAATTGACGAAGTTTCATGAAGGTAAACATTAGCGACGTCACGTGTTTATAACGAAATAGAGATACGTTACGGTGAAACTGACTAAATAAAAAAGTAACCATGTTTAAAATGGTTTGCTTTTTAATATAAGAAGTTATAACTTTTAAGTATGACAAACACTTCGTTGTGTTCTTGTCAAGGACATGCGCTCACATTCCCTGCCTGGCAAATATATTCCCCCTCGCCTGACACATTCCCTGCCTGGCAACTATATTCCCTCTTGCCTGACGACTCGGGTGAATAAAATGTCAAGGCAAGGAATGTGAGCCCATGAACCCTGTCAAGAATCCAAATAACTAATACGGTTGAATTACTGTGTAATGTTACTAGGTGTGGTGGCAGGTGACACTCAAAGCCAACGGCCTCATCCCACGTATAGCTATTTTTTAAATAGTATTACCTATCATGTTTCTCAATTACTCTCTGTGATGCAATTTTTGCAACATTAACACATACCTGAACTGAATTAACAAAACAAATGAGGATCTGAGGTAATTCGGATTCGAAACGAAAGTTGGTGCAATATCAATATAATCCATCCGGCCTGATACTTAATATATGTATCATATAAATCATCACGTTTGCACCGAGAGCCTACAGAAATGCAACTTTAATCCTGAAACATTAGATCGAGTTAATATAAAGCTGGTTTAATTATCACCATTTAGATGGGGATGTTCAGCGAGCTACTTCTTATGGGGTCTTATGGGGTCTATGTTTCTCAACTTATTCGTTTCTCTAGAGCTTGCAGTCGTGCTGAGACTTTAATATTCGTAATATTTGTATAACTAAAACGCTACTCCAGCAGTGCTACCATCACCATAGACTTCGAAAAAACTTTGCAAAATGTCATTATCGTAACCCTGATCTACTTTTAAAATACAAAAGTAATTTAAAACTCTTCTGCGACATTGACTATGACAACCCGACTTCTATGTTGATGTGATTTACAAACTTCGTAAGAATAATCACATTTATCCAATATGTATTTAACTTGTTAAAAGGTTTATCAAAATATGTTATGACCCTATCAGTTTGCAACGTACTGCATATTACTGGTTGACCCATTTACAGTTCGCAACAATGCTTTCCTGTTTGATTGTGCGATGACCGAACAGCTACCGTTCTTATATCTTTATAGGACGGTAGCGTTTGGTGTTTGTCTTTCATCGTGTCTTGTCCTACCCTTAACGGGTTTTTCTCTTGTTGCTTTGGCTTCTGCCAAGTCATTGAATACTTATTGTGTGGCTTTCTAGCTTTTTTCTATTATGCATTGATGTGTTTTACTTATATTGCCTATTAACGCTGCCTTGTTTGTTAGAGATTATAACCTGGCGCGGATATCTTCATTTAAACTGTCCCGTATTTTGGATGACAATGGAGTAAGAGTGAGGTTTGGTGCACCCTAGAACCTGGTTGAAACCCCCAGCAGTATTTATTTGTCCCTATTGTCAACTAGTTTGTGTCTTTGTTGTCTTATCTTGCTTTTTATTCATGTGTAAAGTTGTTCTTTGCTTCTGTGTGACTTTGTGGTTTGCTGCCGTCTTTAAATGCTACTTTTTTCTGTTTGATCTTTATATATAATTTTCATAATAAAAATTGACATGTTCAGTTCTCAAGTATATAAGACAGCATTGCACCTGATAGAGAAAGCTAATGTAACCCAATATGAAAGATAATACTGTAAATGATCAAGAACGTCTCCTGAATGTTTAATAGACCAAAATGAAATCCAAGATTTTTCATAAGGTTTAGCATAATATTGTTTAACGTGATCTTTAATAGCAGTAAGAAGTTACAAGCTAAGAGATGTTCGTGGTGGTGCAGACGCTAGAATTCGAAATAAAGCGGGCTGAACTTCAGCTTAATAAAGCTAATATATCTGATAATAACGCTTCTTTTCTTGATTTAGATCTCTCGATTGAAAATGGTGAAATAATTAGCAACATCTATGACCAGAGATGATTTTAATTTTGACATTGTTAATTACACCCACTTGGATGGGGATGTTTCCCGAGCAACTTCTTATGGAGTGTATGTGTCACAATTTATTCGTTTTGCAAGAGCTTTACTCCAGTTGAGGGCTTTAATATTTGTAATCTTTGTACAACTAAAAAGCTACTCATTCAGGGTTACCGTTACCATAAACTTCATAAAACATTTGGAAACTTTTATTATCGTAACGCTGATCTTCTTTCCAAGTATAAAAGTAATTTAAGGACTCTTCTGCGACAAGGACTATTACAACCTGACTTCTATGGTGATGTGGTTTATAAACTTCGTAAGATTCTTGGTTATGATCACTTTCATACTATCTTTGTTAAACTTGTTAAAAAGTTTATCTAAAGAGGTTATGACCCTATCATTTTGCAACGTACTGCATGCTTGGTGGTGGACCCTTTTACAGTTCGCCATTATGGTTTCCTCTTTATTTGTACGATGACCGGACATGCTGTGGACCCTATGATGACGCCTACCTAAAGCCCATTGGGACGTTGGCGTTTGATGTTTGTCTATGATCTTTCGTGTCGTGCCCTTAATGGTTTATTCTCTTGTTGCTCCGGCTTCTGCCAAGTCATTGAGTACTTTCATTGTGGCTTTCTAGGCTATTGTTTATTTTGTATTATATTTACACGAGCATATTGGTGTTTTACTTATATTGCCTATTGATGCTTGCCTTGTTGGTTAGATATTAGATGATGGCGTGGATTTTTTTATTTACACCCTAGAACCAGTTTAAACCCCCAGTGGCCTACTTTGCCACTGACCGTTCCAATGCGGTAGCCTATTGTCGTTTGCTTTTATTATTACTTTTGCCTTCTTGTTTGTCTGTTTGCGTGTTTGTTTCTGTGTTTTGTGTATGACTGTCCTCCTTGAATGCTACTTTCCCTGTCCGATCTTTTTATATTTCTTTATACGGATTTTTATGTAATTTAGAAATCCAGTACATAGTTGGCAGTTTGTTTTGCTTTTCGTCTTTTATTTTAAATCGTTGAGTAGCATCATTATTATAAATTATATATTCAACCGGTTGAACAGTAACGTTACCAAATGATGACCTGACCTGACGAATCGTTGGTACAATTATTTTTTTGACAACTTTTTAGGATTTCCAGCATTATATTTATGTTCACAAAATCGAACTGTTAAAGATCGACCTGGTTGTCCAACATACTGTATACCACAACGTGATGCATTTTAATATTACGTGGGCATTTTAATAGTTTATACATTTTTATAAATCAAGTAAATTAAATTGTATGGCAATAAAGGTCTACATTCTTACTTTGATATCAGTAAATAATATAAAATTAACTGAAACAGACTTCAAGAAACACGATTTTCACAACCTCAATCTAACCGCCATGGAGCAAGTCATTTGTGTGCTATGACGTCGCCTTGTAAACCAACAACAACATAACGTTATAAATGATGAAACATAAATTAAACGTGATCTTAATTGGTATTTAATTAGATTATTGTATTATTCATGGTTTGCATTCACTAAATATTGTACAGCATTGTTGAATAATCATGTTTTATAAGTATATCACACCCTCGGAAAGAGATCATATGAATTCGGTCCAGCATATACATTCAAAAGTATTTAGAAATCTAATAGCGTAGTCATTCCAAAGACACATGTATATACCTTGTCAATTTCGACGTATATGATCTACGGAAATGTGCGTCTACTTATTTGTAGTCATTATAGTTTTCCTTGTTCAATATTCGTAATTTATTCGTCTCATTTTGGACTGCTCCGTAGATGGGCTTCTCGTCCTATTATATCATTCATACCGTCGTAATAATACATGGTTTTGCATTTCGTTTAAATCATTCGACTTGCGTTGGATTACAAAGAGTGCAATATAGAAAAAGTCCACGTATTTTTCTAACAATACTCGCGCCTACATTAGACATTTCCTTTCGGAATAGAAAACTTAAACAACACATGTATATACATGGCTCAAATGTTCAGAACGGAATTTCAACATTTATGAATTGTATTGTAATTACAAAGTCTACAACAGCACAGTTTTGTCCTTTCTTTAACTAGTTACACCTATACAAAACAGCTTGGGATTGCTCTAGAATATTACGTGGAATTATGTGTGCAGTATATGAATTAAATAGGGGAAGTTTCCGAGTTTTTCCTTTAGTATAAGTAATACAATATATTCACGTTGTGCCGTGTTATCAACAAAACTCTGTAAAATATATCAAAATTAACTCGCGTAGATCAGTCCGGTCATTTTAACCATTAACCCGCTAAGCAGACTATAATTGTAATAGCCTTAGCGTCCATTGTAATCCAAGATCAGCTTGCGAGTAACTCAGGGTGTACATATCCGGCTGCTGAACAGTGATTTTCCCCAAAACGCCCCTTGTCACATTTAATTCAAAAACAGAAAAGTCAATTATATATATGCACTGGGTTAATACATTTGAAGACGTACCTCTTGACGATACAGATCCGAAAATAACGTCAACGTCCTCATTCTTGACCAAGTCAACGACGTTGCCAACGCCTTCAGATTGCCTATAGGTATCACGCCAGACGATACTGAAATAAAAGATACAACACGTGAAAACTATATCCAAGATTGGCATATGCCTATTGTGCATCGTAAACTAAATATTGCCGGTGGATGTTGTTGTCTAAATACATATGAATTATGACTATTCAAATATGTTCTGAAGCCACGTCATGATGATGACATAAATTAACAGATTTTAAATTTACGAATCCCACTAGTAGCTCGACTTGTTAGTGAGGAAGTTTCGATTCTTACGGATGGCGGGAGGTGTACAGTATTGGTTCTACCCAGGAAAAGTGGATGGTCTGCCTTCACCACAACAAATCACCGTCATGTGTTCTTTCAATTTTACATGTCTTGTTCTATTTTTTATCATATTTCTCTTTAACAGTCCCCAGTTTAAACAGTATAATATACGTATAACACCATAATTTGTCATTGCATTGGGTGTGTTGACCCCTTAAGCGACCATCACTAGTGCCTCATCGTTGAACTTCTTTGAAAACATCTTACTTTCCCTTCTATTTGACTCGTGTTTATGCCACTAGGGAATCATCACCAATTAATTTTTGTTTGAGTTTTAGATATGTCTTGAATAACACCAAACGGTTGTTTTGCGTTGGACTCAATAATGACAAGATGTGCATTTATTGCAATTTGTATCTGTTAAATGTAGACTATGTCTCCCTTCTGATGTTGACTGGCATACATCTCACGTCCTTTATGTTTTGATTTAAAATCCACCTAGGTGTGATATGCAACATGTTCGACAAAGAGGTCGATCCTAAACTAATGCACTCATTGAACAATTGCAATTAAACAACAGTTTTTACTCTATCATCTGTCAGATCTTATTTTTCTGATGCCATTATTCAGACGGTGAAATATACGATTCATGACAATAAAGCCATATATAAAAGTTAGGCAGATTACAGAGTGGTTACGATGACTGATCATCTTGCAGTATATATAAAAGTCGAACGGAACGTACACATTGAAAACGTTGCTTTTCTTCGGCTCGATGCTGTTTTTATTTGCTTTACTATGCATTACTGTATGAAGTAAACATATTCGGCATTTGTTTTTAAAAAGTATTAAGAAAATATTGTCGGCAAGTATTGCTGTTTGGTATTTTAGTTTTAAATGGTGTCGTAAAGAACAAACAGCCCCCTACTCCCTTGAACATATATACAACTTAATATAACGGGTAACCTTATCGATATATATACATCCAACCATAGTTTATTATCAAAAGAGGTTATGACCCTATCATTTTGCAACGCACTGCATGCTTGGTGGTAGACCCATTTACAGTTCGCCACTATGCGTTCCTCTCTAATTCTGCGATGACCGGACAGGCTGTGGACCCTATGATGACGTTTACCTAAAGCCCAAAAGCACGTTGACGTTTGATTTTTGTCCGCAATTATGTATTCTCCTGTTGCTCTGACTTTTGCCAAGTACTTGAGTACCTTCGTTGTGGCTTTCTGGGCTATTGTTTTTTTGTATTTATATATACACGAGCATCTTATATTGCAAATAAATGCTGCCTTGTTGGTTAGAGAATAGTTCACGGCGGGATTTCTTTATTTACACTGTCAAGTTTTATTGGGTTGACGGTAGGGTAAGTGTGAGGTTTTGTTCACCCTAGAACCTGGTTTAAACCACCAGCGGCTTTTTTTGCCACAGACCGTTCCAAGGCGATAGCCCTATTGTCAATTATTTTGTATTTGTGATGTCTTGTTTGGCCTAATATTCATCATTGTTTCTCTGTGTGTTTGTGGTTGACTGTCGTCCTTGAATGGTGATTTTCCTGTTCGATTGTTATATCTATATTCCTAGTCATATAGGGAGAGGTTTTACCGCCGCCACACTTCACAGGCAATGCTACTTTTAAACCATATTCTAGGTTGCATAAGTAGATAAAGCAGTTGAACTGCAAACGTAGCATTCAATGAAAAATCACGCATAGAAACAAACAATAATTACAAAGATGGATAAAAGGCAAGATATGACATAACAAACATAAAGTGTTTGAAAATAGGGCTACCGCCTTGGAATGATCCGTTGCAAAATATGCCACTGAGGGTTTAAGGTTCTAGCGTGTACTAAACCTCACACCCTAGTCTGATCACAATAAAATGCCAGGTTATATTCACTAACAAGCAAGGAAGCATTTATATGCAAAACATGAATAACACATAAATGACCATGTACATACGAATATAAAAAACAAAGCCTAGAAAGCTACAAAGCAAGTACTCAACTACGTGTTAGAAGACAGAGCAACAGACAACATATCGTTAACCATCAATACTTAGACGAGGATGTTCCTAGACCAACATCCTATGGAATACTCATTTGATTTCCTAGCGTTTGTAGTCGAGTTGCGCAATTTATTATTCGTAACCTTTTATAATTAAATGGCTACTTCATCAGGGCTACCGTAACAAATACTTCGAAACACCTTTGCAGAACTTTATTTTCGTGACGCTGCATTTCTAATATAAAAGTAATTTGAGAACTCTTCTTCAAAGAAATATAAAAAGATCGGACAGGGAAAGCAGCATACAAGGAGGACAGTCAACCACAAAACACAGAAACAAACATGCAAACAGACAAACAAGAAGGCAAAAGTAATAATAAATGCAAACGACATCACAAACACAAAAGGGTTGACAATAGGGCTACCGCCTTGGAACGGTCAGTGGCAAAGTAGGCCACTGGGTTTGGGGTGGGGGGGGGGGGGGATTGGGGGTTAAACCGGTTCTGCACCAAACCTCACACTTACTCTACTATGGCGTCATGATCTAATCTTTAACCAACAAGGCAGCATCAATAGGCAATATAAGTAAAACACAAACATGCTCGTGTAAATATAATAAAAAAACAATAGCCTAGAAAGCAACAGTGAAGGTACTCAATGACTTGGCAGAAGCCAGAGCAACAAGAGAATAAACCATTAAGGGCACGACAAGAAAGATCATAGACAATAATCAAACGCCACCGTCCCAATGGGATTTAGGTAGGCGTCATCATAGGGCAATTAAAGAGGCAAGCATAGTGGCGAACTGTAAAAGGGTCCACCACCAAGCATGCAGTACGTTACAAAATGATAGGGTCGTAACCTCTTTTGATAAACTTTTTAACAAGTTTAACAAAGAAAGTATGAAAGTGATCATGACTAAGAATCTTACGAAGTTTATAAATGACATCACCATAGAAGTCAGGTTGTGATAGTCCTTGTCGGAGAAGAATCCTTAAATTACTTTTATATTTGGAAAGAAGATCGGGGTTACGATAATAAACTTTTGCAAAGGTTTTACGAAGTTCATGGTAACGGTAACCCTGACTGAGTAGCTTTTGAGTTATACAAAGATTACGAATATTAAAGTCCTCAACTCGAGTACAAGCTCTAGAAAAACGAATAAGTTGAGACACATACACACCATAAGAAGTTGCTCGGGGAACATCTCCATCCAAGTGGGGATAATTAACAATGTCAAAATAAAAATCATCTCTCTTGTCATATATCTTGCTAATTATTTCACCATTTTCAATCGAGAGATATAAATAAAAATAAAGATGCGTTATTATGAGATATAATAGCTTTGTTAAGCTGAAGTTCTTTAGGATAAATATTATTAACCATATTTGGAAAGAAAGGGTTGTCAATGTTCAATATGTCATCTAGATACCGAGAGGTGTCATTAAAGGCTTCATTAACATCTGCCTGGGTATCTGTTGAAAGACTCAACATGAAATCTCTTTCACAGCAAAATAAAAACAAATCTGCGACAAGTGGTGCACAGTTCGTACTCATAGGGATACCAACAATGTGTCTATAAACGGTGGTTCCATACCTGACGAAAATATTATCTAATAGGAAGATGAGTGCTTTACAAACTTCAAAGCAAGTCCACATAGCATAATTGTCTGAACTGCCGTAAGTAAAAAACGCTTTAATATTATTACAGGCCAAAAATGTAGTATTTTCTCTCGCGAGTGTTTTTTGAATGAGAGAAATTAGCTTGTTTTTGATAAGATGATGCGGTCAAGTTGTATATAGTGTAGAGAAATCCTAAGTGCTTATAGATGAAACATGACGTTTATTGAAAATTATCATAAGTTTTCATAAGTTTTCATAAGTTTTATCACAATATCGTTTAACGTGATCTTTAACGGCAATTTACCTGGGGTCTGTAAGGTATTTAATCCCCGTAAAGACGTACAACGCTTCAATCGGAATTGTTGTCATTTGAAAAGTGCTTTATGTTTTTATTTGCTATATATTTATGCTTTAATCCACCTTTAAATGATTTATGTGAACGTTCAATAAATGGAACATATTTACCACTGTGTCGTTCCTTATGTTAAACTGAGAAGTTTCTAAATCGTGGTGTTCTTCCCTTCCGCGCATCCCAAATAGCTTACAGTTATAAAAGAAAATACAAACATCGAACAGGAAATGCAGCATTCACAGAACACAGTAAACCCCAACACACGCAAAATGACAAACAAGAATGGCAGTAGTAAAAATAAAGGCATATGACGTCACGAACACAAAAAGGGTTGACAGCAGGGCTACCGCCTTGGAACGGTCGGTGGCAAAAAGGCCGCTGGGGATTTAAACCAGGTTCTAGGGTGCACCAAACCTCACACTTACCCTACTGTAATAAAGATTACTGCACTCTGCAAAGATTTTCCACTAGCGAAGCCAAAAGGTTTGCGAAGACCGTAATATATTTTCTTGTTCCGCGCGATTGGTTCCGCTTGCTTGATTTTGGAACCAAGCCCTTGTTGAGTAACCCATTTCATCTCGGAGTCGAGACATTTGCGAAAATGTAGAAATCTGTCATCTTTTTCATTCATGAAATTTAAATCATTTCTTTCTTCACAGTCTCGTAAATATCACATAATTCCAGTGGATAGTGAATACAATGATTTTCCGGGTACAGTTCTCTGTTTTGTTTTTTCACCTCAAATATAAATCGACTGAGCCATTTATTTACACAATCAACGGTGAAAGTGTGCAATTCTGGGATCACCAAGTACACGTTCGTTCCTGGTTTCCCGCCACACAGTGAATACGTTCACATGCCGGTTTGTGTATTTGCGTGTATTTTTGGCATGCACTCTTCTATTCCTGCTTTGATATCGGCAGTATAAACAATATCCTGAAAACGTTTCAAATTTGCAGAACTGTAATGTTTAATGATTACCGAGCAACCATACTCAACAGTCATTGCCGGACTTACAATTAATATTACCATCATTGTTATACAATATTTCGTCAAAAAGAGTGTTGAAGCTTGAGCCAACATCTCCTTGTTGAGTTAGAGAAAAGTTTACCTCGTTATAAAAACGCGAAATTTGAGTCGTTTTTAAATAATCCTTTTCAACCCCTTCCGCTAGTTGTGAAAATTCAATGTCAGTTTCGCTTGATCCAAACAGTAAGAATTCAAAATATTGTTTCTCTGTCGTATCTGCTAGCTGCGACATAGAAGTGTTTTCAGCGTCATTTTCAAATACGTCCATGTTTTAATAGCGGGTGCTTACATTTTGACGCAGAATGGCATAGATTAGTGTTGAAGTCACAGGCTGACAGTTTGGCGGAAATGTGGTGCCGCTTCGAAGCAAAATACTTGACCTTTGGGGTTAGCCAATTAAAACTGTTGGCCATAGGCAAATATTACTATGACAATATTCTACACATGACGTAATACCACGAGGCACCCATATGATCACCGTTTGCACAATAATCACGAATTGAATTGAATGTTGTTTAACGGCTCATCAACACAGTATAGGTTATTTAGAGCGCCCCAGAGAGAGGGGAAGGATACATAGGAATCCGGGTGCCTGCCCTACTCTTATTATCAAATAGATTCCTATGGTTCTTTAACGTGCTCGGAAGATAGACCGATACACGGGACCGCCCGGTTTACGTCCCCATCCGACGGACGAGGCTAAGGTAAAGTGTCTTGCCCAAGAACACACCGACGGAACTCAGTGGCACCACGGAGGATTGAACCCGGGGTCTCCGGTTACAAATCCGCCGCGCTACCGACTGCCCCCTACAATAATAACGAGAACCTAGGTTCTCAGAGGTGATTAATATGAACCTAGGCTCTCAACGTTGAGAACATAGGTTCCCAGCGCCATGTGCACACTAATTATGAGAACCTAGGTTCTCGGACGAGATCAAAAGTTATTTTGAAAACCCATGTTCTTGCGATTAATTGTGCAAATAATGAATAATTTTGTATTCAGTTGAGATCACAGTCATTTTTAAGAACCCATGTTTTCGTAATTATTGTGCACATGGCACTCTTCGTTTACCAAAACCTATGATCGCAGTCTCAGAACCCAGGTTTTCATCGAGAGGGAGAGCCTAGGTTTTGATTGGTTATCGAGACACTCGGTTATCGACCAATCAAGAAGCGCTTCGCCATTTATTATCGGTGCGACTATGCAAGCGCCTATTGATAAGCGCCTATTCCTAACTATCTATGGAAACCATGTAAGCGTGCATAGTGTGCATAGTCCATCCGTTGTTCAATCAGGCTTTAAAAGTAGGCCTTAAGTTAAACCAGATATCATGTGCATATATGTTTAAGAAGTGTGATATTTGAAACATAACCAGAGTTCAAAAGACCGGATTTAAAGAAACAATGATATACTTCATTATCAATACTTGGGAAACTGTTCTCTTTCAGTCGCTATGAAACTCAAACTCCCAGCAGTGGTTACTTACCCTTTCTGTTACATTAACCACTGCCACCACACAAATGTATAGCTGAAATACGGATAAGTTTAATTTTTGGTTAAATATTGTTTAGGTCGATATGTTCACCATTCTTTCTTCATAATATAGGAAAATAGTGTGAAAAATGGTATCTGGCTTAAAGAATGATTTATTTACAAAAACAAATTAAATTTAGCAAATATATATTTCATATGCACACCGGTTACTTGTAAACAGACATGTATTCCGTTGAGAACATTACATTACAGAAGCTGCGTGTAAATTTAATAAAGAGATTACGCTCAAGCCAAAACAGGTTGAATGTTTTCAACATATTCTCGAAGGTGATGATGTTATTTCCAATTGGTTGCTATAGTCACGTGATTTGTGTGGTGGAAGGGATTATTGCCTACAATATCACTGCATGGAGGTTGTATGAAACATGTTTGTTTATTGTAAACTAGTTTATTAGTTGCATTATGACTATATCATCCATGATAGAACGATTCAAACAATTGATTATGACGATTATAGTCCCGATAAACCTCTACCCAGGGCATTTATGGACAAAATATATAATTGATTGGTAAATTGCCAGAATTAAATCGTATCACGATGCATATTGATCGCAGTGATCGAAATTTAGTTATTAACAGCATAAACGAATTTCCCCATTTGGATGGGGATGTTCCCCGAGCAACTTCTTATGGGGTGTATGTGTCTTAACGTATTCGTTTTTCAAGAGCTTGTACTCGAGTTGTGGATTCTAATATTCGTAATCTTTGTATAACTAAAAAGCTACTCAATCAGGGTTACCGTTACCATAAACTTCGTAAAACCTTTGCAAAATGTTATTATAGTAACCCTGATCTTCTTTCCAAATATATAAGTAATTTAAGGACTCTTCTGCGTTAAGGACTATCACAACCTGATATCTATGGTGATGGGATTTATAAACTTCGTAAGATTCTTGGTCATGATCACTTTCATACTATCTTTGTTAAACTTGTTCAAAAGCTTATCAAAAGAGGTTATGACCCTATCATTTTGCAACGTGCTGCATGCTTGGTGATGGACCCTTTTACAGTTCGCCACTATGCTTTCCTCTTAAATTGTACGATGACAGGACAGGCTGTGGACCCTCTGATGACGCCTACCTAAATACCATTGGGACGGTGGCGTTTGATGTTTGTCTATGATCTTTCTTGTCGTGCCCTTAATGGTTTATTCTCTTGTTGCTCTGGCTTCTGCCAAGTCATTGAGTACTTCATTGTGGCTTTCTAGGCTATTGTTTTGTTGTATTATATTTACACGAGCATATTTGTGTTTTACTTATATTGCCTTTTGAGGCGGCCTTGTTGGTCAGAGATTAGATCATGGCGAGGATTTCTTTATTTACACTGTCCTGTTTTAATGGTATGACAGTAGGGTAAGTGTGAGGTTTGGTGCACCTTAGAACCGGTTTAAACCCCCCAGTGGCATACTTTGCCACTGACCGTTCCAACGCGGTAGCCCTATTGTCAACCCTTTTGTGTTTGTGATGTCGTTTGCATTTATTATTACTTTTGCCGTCTTGTTTGTCTGTTTGCGTGTTTGTTTCAATGTTTTTTGGTTAACTGTCCTTCTTGAATGCTACTTTCCCTTTCCGATCTTTTTATATTTCCTTGTAATGCTGTTACGCAGCGAGGCCGATCCATTGTTTTCTAAACAAATCCACCGAAGTACTAGTGTGGGCAAATGCTGACTAAAGGCCGAGTGGTTTGATAATGAATATGTAGTAGCAAAAAGCTGTTACATTGAGTCATTAAAACTATACCATCAAAATAAATGTACAGAAAATCTGAAATACAGATAAGTTTAATTTTTGGTTAAATATTTTTTAGGTCAATATTTTCACCATTCTTTCTCCATAATATAGGAAAATAGTGTGAAAAATGGTATCTGGCTAAAAAATGATTTATTTACAAAAACAAATTAATTTTAACAAATATATATTTTATATGGACACCAGTTACTTGTAAACAAACATGTATTCCGTTAAGGACATTACATTACAGTAGCTGCGTGTAAATTTAATAAAGAGATTACGCTCAAGCCAAAACAGGTTGATTGTTTTCAACATATTCTCGAAGGTGATGATGTTATTTCCAATTGGTTGCCTGTTGGTTACGGTAAGAGTTTGCTGTACCAAGCATTACCTAATGTATCGTTATTTTGTAATCACGTGGCCTCAGCTATCGTCACGTGATTTGTGTGGTGGAAGGGATTATTGCCTACAATATCACTGTGCGGAGGTTGTATGAAACATGTTTGTTTATTGTAAACTAGTTTATTAGTTGCATTATGACTATATCATCCATGATAGAACGATTGATACAATTGATTATGACGATTACAGTCCCGATAAACCCCTACCCAGGGCCTCTATGGACAACATATGTAATTGATTATGACGATTATAGTCCCGATTAACCTCTACCAAGGGCCTTTATGGACAAAATATGTAATTGATTATGACGATTATAGTCCCGATAAACCTCTACCCAGGGCCTATATGGACAAAATATATAATTGATTGGTAAATTGCCAGAATTAAATCGTATCACGATGCGTTTTGATCGCAGTGATCGAAATTCAGTTAATAACAGCATAAACGAATTTCCCCACTTGGATGCGGATGTTCCCCGAGCAACTTCTTATGGGGTGTATTTGTCTCAACGTATTCGTTTTTCAAGAGCTTGTACTCGAGTTGTGGATTTTAATATTCGTAATCTTTGTATAACTAAAAAGCTACTCAATCAGGGTTACAGTTACCATAAACTTCGTAAAACCTTTGCAACATTTTATTATAGTTACCCTGATCTTCTTTCCAAATATAAAAGTAATTTAAGGACTCTTCTGCGTAAAGGACTATCACAACCTGACTTCTATGGTGATGGGATTTATAAACTTCGTAAGATTCAAGGTCATGATCACTTTCATACTATCTTTGTTAAACTTGTTCAAAAGCTTATCAAAAGAGGTTATGACCCTTTCATTTTGCAACGTACTGCATGCTTGGTGGTGGACCCTTTTACAGTTTTAATGGTATGACAGTAGGGTAAGTGTGATATTTGGTGCACCCTAGAACCGGTTTAAACCCCCAGTGGCCTACTTTGCCACTGACCGTTCCAAGGCGGTAGCCCTATTGTCAACCCTTTTGCGTTTGTGATGTCGTTTGCATTTATTATTGCTTTTGCCTTCTTGTTTGTATGTTTGCGGGTTTGTTTCTGTGTTTTGTGGTTGACTGTCCTCCTTGAATGCTACTTTCCCTGTCCGATCATTTTATATTTCTTGGTAAAGGACCATAAGCTTATAGTAAATGCTACATATCAAGCCTCTGGCTCTTGTAGCTTCCGAGAGCTCTGTGCCTTGTGGTTTCAAAGAAGAAGATTTTTTGAAGTTTTTTCCTAAATGTCTATATGAAAAACATGCAAAATCTCAATATAGAATCTTTGGATCGACGGGGCACGGCCATGTTTGACTCCGGGGACTTTATTTGAACAAACGCGATAGTTTAGGCTTTGGCAATCATTTTTAAAGAAAAACTGTTGAAATCTGTCAAGCGGTTCTTGAGAAGAAGATGTTTTAAAAGTTCATTATATATTCTAATGGCGGCCATCTTGGATGCCTTGCTGATCTAATTTTAACAAATCTAAAAAGCATTCACATAAGGATCTTCCATGTGAAGTTTGGTCAAAATTGGCCTGTCGGTTTCTGAGGAGAAGTTGATTGAAGAAAAGTTAACGACGACGACGGACGAATAGTGATCCCAATAGATCACCTTGAGCCTTCGGCTCAGGTGATCTGATAAAAGAGTAGAATAAATGTCGAGCTGGAACGTAGCATTCGCCGATCACAGTCATAAAAAAATACGCAATTGAATAAAAACAAATCAATTACAAGGATATATAAAAGAAAACTGTTCGACACCAAAAAAACACAAAAGGGTTCACAAAATGGGTACCGCCTTGGAACGGTCTGCATCTAAAATAATGTTAGGGATTTAAACCAGGTTTTCCAGTGTAGCAAACCTAACTCTTTCCATATTATCATTTTAATAAATAGAGCAGTGTAAATGCATATTGCGTTCGTGATATATCTGAGACATGCGGGTCGACGAATTATTATTTAAATGTACAAAATCGCATTAATCAAGCCGATACATTTCAAGGTGGTACGTGCCAGCTTTTAACGACCATATATGTGTGGCGTCACACACTTTTCTTATGTTTTAGCTAATCGTTGTTTATTTTGTATTCGTGATTGTGGTTGACAGTGATCCGTTAATGCTACCTTTGTTGATCGACTTGTATACATACTATAATTATAGTCAACTGAGGTTGTATCCAGATTGGTACTGGCTGAACACAACAGTTGCAATCAAAGAGTTAACCAATCTAGGCCCAAACAATCTGAGGGATACACGTTCATGCACCCTTTTTCAGTGTTTAAGAAGGTGCATTCACGTAATTTATTCCAGTTATCGCACACGAGAAACGTGAAGCGTATTTACTGACTCTAGAGAGGTAAATCACTAAAAGTAAGTATAAAAGTCGAACAGGAAATACAGCTTTCACAGAACACAGTAAACCCAAAAAACACGCAAAGACAAACAAGAATGGTAATAGTTATAATAAAGTCAAATGACGTCACAAACACAAAAAAGGTTGACAGTAGGGCTACCGCCTTGAAGCGGTCAGTGGCAAAAAGGCCGCTGGGGCTTTAAACCAGGTTCTAGGGTGCACCAAACATCACACTTACCCTACTGTCATCCCAATTAAACGGACAGTTTAAATGAAGAAGTCACCGCAATGAACTTTTCTCTAACCAACAAGGCAGAATTAAAAGGCAATATACATGATATAAGTAAAACACAAAGATGCTCGTGTATATATAAATACCAAAAAAAACAATAGCCTAAAAAGCCACAAAGAAGTTGAATTCGGTGCAATACTAATTGGTCGAATGCTTTTCTGACTAATTTCCTGGTTAATCTTGTACATTTTAACTCTGAAGTTTGTAGATCACATTTCCATAAAATAAAGGCTGTGATATTTCTTTAGGTGTAATAACTTCATTTCGATCATTAACGTTCTTAACAGCAATTTACGCTTTAGCAAAACGAATGAGAAGGAAGGTATAAACTGTAAATGACGTAGAAAGAGGTACATCACCATCATATGTACCAAGATTTCAATTCGACATTTTACGGTGGCTGGTTTTACCAACAGCATAAAACGCAACAATTAATTTCGTTGTACGATTAAATTATGGGAAATTCATTATTTTATTGATGTCAGCCTACCATATAGTTTTGCGCGGTTTTTGAGGTGAAAAGCGAAACAGGTTTGGTCCTTAAATGCTACATTTTCTGTTCGACATTTACATCTACGTTTGATATCAATCTAGAGATGAAGACCACGGATTGATCTATATTATCAGAACGGTTGGCTTTATAAAACGCACATTCTGATAGGAGCAAAGCCATTATTACAAGCAAGTACACACGTTTATTATCTTGCAATTTTTAATCTGTATAAGTTTTATCAAGTTCTCTCTGAGGAGTAATGTATAGTGTGGACAAATTGTAGGTGTTTAGATTTCCGGCATGGCACTGCTTATATCGCAGTTTAGCGAAAACTTATACTATCAAAAAGATGTCTGAATTTTCCGCAATATTTATAACATGTCACGGCAACAGATTAAC
Source organism: Cyrtodaria siliqua (assembly GCA_037043455.1). Lineage (NCBI taxonomy): Eukaryota > Metazoa > Mollusca > Bivalvia > Adapedonta > Hiatellidae > Cyrtodaria > Cyrtodaria siliqua. The sequence goes on from JAWPHD010006485.1 coordinate 102,287, forward strand.
ATATGTGATAAATGTGTAGTCGTACATGCACTTTAATATTTAAACAAAACGTGCTTAGGATCTTAAAAGCACACATGCTGAGATATTACTTCTCCAGCAATAATGTTGTTAGATTTCTGAAAAATGGTGTGCTTGTCTGTTTTGCCGTAAAAGCCTTACTCGTTTCATTTGAGATGAAATTGCAGATTCCATGAAGATAATTCTACGTCAAGTTAGTGTAATTATACGATGAACGCCAATATTAAAACTAAGTTTCGTCTTACTCGAACTTATTTCTAAATTTAAAACTAATTGTATGCACTTTCGTCAATTACTGAAACAACACGAAGACCCTCATCTAACACTCGGTGTGTCACCAATACCAGTAGTGGATGAGACAAAATTCCTTGGTCTTATTTTCGACCGTAAATTAACGTTTATAACACACTATAACTACTTGAAGGCCATGTGCCTTAAAGCTTTTAATTTACTTAAAGTTGTTGCAAACACTAATTTGGGAGCAGATCGTACTTTTACAACTTTATAGCTGGCTTATCAGATCCAAGCTGGACTAGGTCTCTATCACTTTATACGCATTCATATTTATTACAAGGTATTCCCTGCTTTGCACCTTTAACAGTCAAACACATCTTGTTGGAATGTGTAGACTTTGATCCTATGCGTCAACGGTACTACAATGTTAATACTATGAAAAAGTTATTTGATGCTATAGATTTTAGTCTTGTTTAATTAGACTATATAAATCATTATATCATGCTCATATATATATTTACTTATTTATATACCCGTTGACGGGCATTTGTTGATTTACATATATAGTTCATATTACTACCATATCATCCCCAATTTGTAAATAGTTCTGTCTTTATATATATCTTTCATCAGTTTTAGCGCACAATATGACCTATTTATCACCATTCATTCATTCATTCATTACGTCTCTGTTGGAACATGTATAGCTAGAATACATTGAACTTTCAAAAGAGCATTTTAGCCATTAACCGTTTCCAGGCAATACTCTTGTTATTAAAAATATGTACACCTAGTGTTATTTAAGATGGGACTACTATAGTGTAAATCACCACATGTATCTTTTAATTGTGCATTATCCCTGGATCGGGCACCTAGTCCGCTGTGTTTCATCAGTAGATGTCGCGACTAAAATATTCTACAAATGCAGCCGAATTGAACAAATGTCATTTAGGATCTTTAACATGTGTTAATAAATCAAAGCAGGCGATTTAATCTCCTTATGTTGCAGCTCATCCACTTATTTAATCAAGCGTAAAATATACAGAACAATGGGAATAGTATTGACATCTCAGTACATGCAGGTGGGTGCTTAGGAAGATCTTTGTATTCCAGCTATACATGTTCCAACATAGACGTATTTTTATTGGAAAGTCTTATTTGTTTCCTGGTCATTCTTGGTTCTTTTCAGTACATTTTCCTTTAATTGACTTTTTCAAAGTTCTGTGAAGTATGTATTTTTAAATTTAGCGTACCGCTTTTGTGATACAGGCATATAAGCTAGGATATGTTCGGTCAGTCCGGAGGAGCCTAAATTTTCCTTTATTGCCCTCAAGCTCTGCTTAGCGTGTCAGTCAGGAACAACTCTTTTTGTGTTTGTGATGTCGTATTTGACCTTTTATTCATTTGAAATGTTGTATTCTTTTGTAATGTTGTTCTTTGTTTCAGTGTGTGTTTGTGGTAGACTGTCGTCTTTGAATGCTACTTTTCCTGTTCGATTTTTCAATCCATATTTTACCAGATTTATGCTTGACTGTTTTTTACGAGAGCTACATTTCCTTGTTGATTTCATGCATACTTTTAATGGTCACATTTAAGTCATACTGTGCAAATCCAAAAATAGATTATGAGAGAGAAAGAGGGAGAGGGAGAGAGAAAGAGAGAGATAGATTTATGAGAGATGTTTAGGAAATTATTATAGCACAAAGTATATAGTGGCATGTCTTTAAGGTAAATTATTTGGGACAAAGTGTTTGAAATATGATTGTCATTATTTTGCCAGCGGCATATTTATACTGCGTTACTTTTCAAATTTGAAACATGTATATCCATGTGATATTTCTTTTGTCTAGAAGAACACAACTCGTTCGATATTTTGAAATAAGGACCATATTATTGGAGAGCATATACATTATATTAATGAAATCACATATACCGGATCATCGATTATTTTCACCCAATTAAACGTACAAACTATTGGTAGTAAAGGTTATGAGGTTTAATTACTGATATGTTCAAAATACTTTCAGCGTAAGTTTTCCCAATATTTTTTCTAATGAACTCTTAACATGCTTGTATAACACGTGTTTAAGATAGAATATAGATTTGCCGATGAACATCCTAAAATTAGGGTTGTTAAGTTAGTCATGCATTAGGTGATTTGTTTCGGTTGTATGAACAATAACATCTTAGATTTAGTTAGGTATTATGGAAGCCCTGATAGGACTTCTGACTTTCTTACTTCTTACTTCGTTACTTCTTACTTTACGACTTAATGGCTTCTAACGTTGTTATTTCTAACTTCGTTACTTCTAACTTCATGGCATTTTGATTCGTTAATTCGGAGTTCATTACTTTTAACTTCATGACCGTTTTCGTGACTTCTAACATCATAACTTCACCGTTCCAAGGATGTGGCCTTATTGTCAAGCCTTTTGTGTTTGCGATGTCTTATTTTGCCTTTTATTCATCGTTAAGGTTATTCATGTTCTTTGTGTCTGTGTGTGCTTTTGGTTGACAGTCGTCCTTAAATGCTGCTTTTCCTGCTCGATTTTTATATCTACTAGGGTTACCGTTACCATAAAATTCGTAAAACCTTTGCAAAATGTTTATTATCGTAACCCTGATCTTCTTTCCAAATATAAAAAGGACTCTTCTGCGACAAGGACTATCACAACCTGACTTCTATGGTGATGTGATTTATAAACTTCGTAAGATTCTTGGTCATGATCACTTTCATACTATCTTTGTTAAACTTGTTTAACTGTTTATCAAAAGAGGTTATGACCCTATCATTTTGCAACGTACTGCATGCTTGGTGGTGGACCCTTTTACAGTTCGCCACTATGCTTTCCTGTTTAATTGTACGATGACCGGACAGGCTGTGGACCCTATGATGACGCCTACCTAAAGCCCATTGGGACGGTGGCGTTTGATATTTGTCTATGATCTTTCTTGTCGTGCCCTTAATGGTTTATTCTCTTACTGCTCTGGATTCTGCCAAGTCACAGAGTACCTTCATTGTGGCTTTCTAGGCTATTTTTTTTTTATTATATTTACACGAGCATATTTGTGTTTTACTTATATTGCCTATTGATGCTGCCTTGTTGGTTAGAGATTAGATCATGGCGGGGATTTCTTTATTTATACTGTCCTGTTTTAATGGGATGACAGTAGGGTAAGTGTGAGGTTTGGTGACCCTAGAACCGGTTTAAAGCCCCAGTGGCCTACTTTGCCACTGACCGTTCCAAGGCGGTAGCCTTATTGTCAACCCTTTTGTGTTTGTGATGTCGTTTGCATTTATTATTGCTTTTGCCTTCTTGTTTGTCGGTTTGTTGTTAGTTTCTGTGTTTTGTGGTTGACTGTCCTCCTTGAGTGCTACTTTCCCTGTCCGATCTTTTTATATTTCTTTGTATTGCACTCCCAGAAGCCATGTTATGTATATATTATATCACAATATAATTAACCGAGCCGTTATGCAATAATGTGTCATGAGAATGTGTTAAAGACTGTACATATTATCTACAATTTAATTGATTCACAACACACATGTACTATTTATTCGAAAAATACAGTTATATTATAAAATAAAAGATCATTTCCTAATTTAAAAGCTTTATAAATAAATATAACCAAAACTTTAGACCCAAACCTACATAAGAAGAGGTCTGAACATCTGGGGTTTAAACTGTACCTCAGTGAATATGCGTGTTTTGTGGAGATTTTGTGCTATCTGTGTGGTATTAATTAAGTGGGACATCACGAGAGCATCTACATATTTTGACAAACCTAAACTGCACCAGTTGTGATAAGTAAGTTTCTTCCTCTTATTTAAGCATTTGTGTCCTGTTAGTATGTACCAGTGTCCTGGTTTATTAACTCAGTTCGATGTGACATACATCTAAAAGAAAGATGTTCCGGTATTTCCACCGTCTGTAACCGTTGATACTAGCGCTGCCGTAACAACGGTGACAAAAGTATATTTTTAAACGTCTGTTTTCATCAAGATTATACATGTCGGTTGATTTTAAAGTATGGTTGATACTGCTGTACTAGTATGGTTGATACTGCTGTACTAGTATGGTTGATACTGCTGTACTAGTATGGTTGATACTGCTGTACTTGTATGGTTATGGTTGATACTGCTGTACGTGTATGGTTATGGTTGATACTGCTGTACTAGTATGGTTGATACTGCTGTACTAGTATGGTTGATACTGCTGTACTTGTATGGTTGATACTGCTGCACTAGTATGATTGATACTGCTGTACTAGTATGGTTGATACTGCTGTACTAGTATGGTTGATACTGCTGTACTTGTATGGTTTATACTGCTGTACTTGTATGGTTGATACTGCTGTACTGGTATGGTTGATACTGCTGTACTTGTATGGTTGATACTGCTGTACTAGTATGGTTGATACTGCTGTACTAGTATGGTTGATACTGCTGTACTAGTATGGCTGATACTGCTGTACTAGTATGGTTGATACTGCTGTACTTGTATGGCTGATACTGCTGTACTAGTATGGTTGATACTGCTGTACTAGTATGTTTGATACTGCTGTACTAGTATGGTTGATACTGCTGCACTTGTTTTTGTGAAAGCTACTTAGTGGGCAGATTGATAAATATTTCCACCAGGTGGAAACAGCAGCATGTCCTAAGGAAGCAGCAATGAATATGCTTGGATTGTACATATTTATATATAGATGATATAAATATGGTTATATTGCTTCATCCTGGTTATGGTTTTGTCTAAGTGTTTATCGTAATCCATTCATTCTTCGGGATCCTACCTCGTGTGTATATCGAGCTTCGGTATGTTCAAAATTGCAAAATGTGTATGATAACTTTGATTTTGAATGCAAATTTAATTTGGCGCAAACTTAAGGCGCGATGACGTTACCAATATGGAAACCTTCGATTTACATTCGAGTAATGCTGCGAAGCAGTGTATGAGATGTTGTGAATGGTAAACACCCTGTCAGACACAGAAAAGGTTCTTCCTTTATCTCATTATAATACATGTACACGCTTTAACGTATTGTAAATCAACGTTGTATTGAACAAGTGTTAAAACACTAGTCGTCACAAAGAATACAGAACATATTCGTGTTCACACTATGTCGATCTGCGGGATGTAGACAAACAATTAGCTCTAATTACAGTAACACAGTTGTTACCAATATTCTCTTTAAACGTTTATTAAGGTGGAAATCCGAAGGGGATTGTTCGATGAATAACATGACGAGGTCACTTTAGTAATTCGAGTGCTGTATCGGCATAGTTAAAGAACAGATGCACTGAAGTCGGAATAAGGCTTCCCTTAATGCTGCCTGGTAGGATATAACCTGGCAGGAATATAGAGAATATCATATAAGTGCCTGATCACATGAGGGCTGAAAAAAATGAAGCTTGAGGCTCTGTCGAGGGTTTCATTTTTTTCCGTGCCGAACCGGATAAACTGGATACGATCAGATCTTAACATGATATTCTATAGTTTAAAATCATTTCATTTACTTTTTCTTACTTTTATTTCCCCATATTTGTTTCCGTTCAAAAAATACCCAGACGTCTTCAAACATACCCTGACGTCATCAAAGAGATGCTGATGTCATCAAAAGAGGTGCATCTGACGGGATAAAAACGTAACTGCCGAGATAAGGTTTTTATATCACGTCAATCTGAAAAATTCTGCCGAGAAACCAGGTGCTTGAGATAGGCAGTAATTATGCAGTATGTTGCACGTTCCGATGCACGTGTCGTGGTCGATTTTAAAAGAAAATATCTGTAACTTAATGCTAAATATATGTAACTCAGTCTAATTTTAATATAGATTTTTGGCCCTCAATAACGCGCTTACCTAATATGACCACAGAGACAAGGCTTGTATTACATAACGCGCTTACCTAATATGACCACAGAGACAAGGCTTGTATTACATAACGCGCTTACCTAATATGACCACAGAGACAAGGCTTGTATTACATAACGCGCTTACCTAATATGACCACAGAGACAAGGCTTGTATTACATAACGCGCTTACCTAATTTGACCACAGAGACAAGGCTTGTATTACATAACGCGCTTACCTAATATGACCACAGAGACAAGGCTTGTATTACACGAGCCAATTTTGTTACTATACACAGTAACACATGCAACACTGTTTTGCATGTATTGCTGGTATTTAAAACGCGAGAACAGGTGCGTTTATTTGTACAAACGACATTAAAAGTACAACACACAACATTAAATGTACAATACACAACATTAAAGTACAACACACGACATTAAAAGTACAATACACGACATTAAATGTACAATACAGGATGTGAAAATAAGTATAAAAGTCGAACAGGACTTAAAACTCTGTTACCCGACTTTATGAGTAATGTATAGTCTAGACAAGTAGTAGGTGCTTAGAGTTGAGACATCGAAATGCTTACATTGTAGCTTATCAAGGACTTTTACTTTCTTTTATAGACTAAAACAGTTTCCTGAATATTCATAACAGGTGTGAAGCAGATCGGTTATTTAGCTCCGCCGTCTACTTATCATAGCAACACATGACAACGGAAAGTCGTACGTCATTTTCCGTAAACGTCAAACAAAAAGTGAAACGGCATCCATTTTCTTTTTTTTTAAACGCGTAATCTGGAAGATTGTAACAAGTTTACATGATTAAAATGTCAGTTCCCCTTTAAGTTTCGTCATCTTCAGCTGTATTGACTTGTAGATGCTTTACTGCGCGAGAAATTGCGAGATTCACCCATTTAAAATTTCGAAGCGAGGGGAAATAACTCGTAAGAGATGCCATTGTTAAAATGCGTTTAAAAATGGTAACACTTGTGTTCTTTTCTAATGAAATACAAGGGGATACTAAATATGTTGTTTAAGCTTAAATAGTACATACCGTGTACTACATGTTACGAACATCATGGTATTTCTTTATCAAAATTACACGCTAAAACGACACATTTTTCGACTCGGCTGTGTCGGTCAAAAAATATAACCAGCGTCAGTCATTGAATGTCTACAGGTGCGTATTCGGTATTCGGTGAAATGCTCACACTAAAGTCTGAAAAGTAGTCTGTAGTCTATATTTAAAAACGTTGACCGCTGTTCATCTTCTCGGTGTGCATTTTGATGACCAATCTGGAATTATGGAACTCAACTGGCCACCCGCTGGTGTTAACGTTTTTTTATTCATTTATTTTTTATTGGCGAGCATCACCATATGCAGCCATATTTAACATCAAAATACTAAAAAAAAAGCTGCAGTCCAATTTATTTGGTTATCCCTCACCGGCCCCTCCTGCCCACCACCGCCACCCTCCCCACCCATAAAAAAAAATAAAAAAAAATGTGTCTCACAGAAATCTGGGAAACCGCTCTACTCCTACTGCTCGGAGAATAGACATCGATATATAAACTTCTGATAGGAGGATTTATGTCCCCTTACGATGGATGAGGCTAATTGGAAATGACGAACACACTGAGGAAACTCAGTGGCGCCGTTGAGTCTTGAACCCGGATCCTGTGCTTTTAAGTGCACCGCACTGTCCACTACACCGACACTTGACAAAACAAATATAACGGCTTAATATGTCAAACTAGTATAGACATGGACATATCAGTTTCCAGACTAATTAGTGGGAAGCGTTCACTAAGTCGATCTTGAACTATACGCATGTTCCATCATCCATGAACAATTGCTTCGCCTGCTGACAGTGCTGTTTGCTCATTTCAAAGGTTAGGTTGCAGGTTAGGCTGATAAATAGGGCATAACTCTGCCAAAATGAAAGTCAGAGGTATTGCACATGTGTAACAACATTCCTTGAGATGAAGATGTGTGTAAAGTTTCATGATTAAAATACTTTTCAATTGATGGCCAAGGTTAGGTTGCAGGTTAAACCATGACGGACGGACGATGATGGACAATGTGATCGATAAGTGTCTGCATCCTAAGCAGTTGACACAAAAATGAGTGTTCAGTTCTCATATAAATATATCAGTCATGCGGATATTTTTATGCACTCTTCAGCCCAATGAATTTTACTTGACCAGGCTAGACCAGTGACATTTGCTTTATATGACGAGTACAGCAAAACATGTTTCAAAATGCTAATTTCAGTGCTTGATGTACACTTCAAGATTGCCATCATCGGCCCAATGTGTCACTTTCATTACAAAATATCTTTCAAAAGCTTAAATAAACAATAAATATATTAAAATGACCTTGTATTCCCAAAAGACAGTTTTTCAGTTTCAGATACACGACTGTACAAATGGATTTTTTTTTTTCCAACTGAACCAAAGAATAAATAATACAATATTTTATTTATATTATATTTATAAACTAAACATCTATTAAATACTACAGTAATGAAATTTACTTCATACAAAAAACAAATCAATCGTCATATATGGTCTAAAATGTGTTAAAGTGATGTAAAACATCAACAGTTTTTTTTTAATGTGGGCAGTTTGACATTGTATACATTTGGTGTTTTTAAACAGCTTTACACATTATATATTCTCTGTGAGGAATAATTATGTTCATTTTGGTTCTTGAAAAAAAAAAACGTCTGCTCAGTCCTCTGGATTGCCAAATTGAAGCGGCACCATCATGATCACCATCATGATCAGGCGAACACATCTCAAGCGGGATATGCAGTAACAAGTATACACTGTAACGCATCAGGCCGAAAAAAAAAATAACCGCGTTTCTGATTTGGCCTAATTAAATTAATATATTTCCTGGAGTTTAGAATCTTCACAGTAGTCAACTTCTTTGGTTAAATCCATGTCTTTCAGCGTTGCATTGGTACTTGAAGAACGAAGGGCATCTGGAAACCAGATGTGTCTCTGAAATGAACAAAACAAGTTGTTAAAAAGGATGGTGGTGAAAAATATATAAGCCATATGATATATGCATGGAATTTCACATGAATCGACAGTGTCTTGTTATTGTTAAAGGGAATTTCACTTGGGCTGTCGTATATACCGTATTTCTTCTAACAGTAGCTCCCAGGTGCTATGGAAAGTGCGAAGGGGGATGATACACATTTTCAATATATTTCACCGCCTTTCCTTGACTGTTTCCTTATAGAATTACTGAACGGCGATCCTTTACTGTTACACCGGTATTGACTTAACCTAAACCTGACAATGTACTGACTATATTACTGTCATCACTCTGCATCTATATGATACACATTTCCGTCAAACTCGACGATTACAAAACGGGTTGGTTGCGTATGAATTAAATAATAATAAAAGATAAACTACAGGTAAATTGAAAGGAACGAGATAAATAAAAGCGGTAATTTGTATTGATGATGATAGCGCTATAGACCATACTGGTGTCGAAGGTAAAAAACTCCCGTAAGCAAATCCATTAGCGGTAAAAACAGTGTTTGGGTTTTAGGAACTTTTAATTTTTGAAGACGGTAAGGTTTCTTAAAACAGGTAGGGGTGCTTCTATTAGGGAAGGCGCTTCTAATAGAGGAAATACGGTATTAATATATAGGTAATCTGACATCACGGAGAAATGTGAACGTGTTACCATCAACTTGTATGGGTTTTGTGTGATGAATAGAATCTCACAAAATCATCTATTATTTTTTAAACTCTTCAACAAACATTATTTGCAAACATTATTTGATGCTCGACAAGCCGCGCATTGTATATTTTTGACAAATCGTTTAATAAATCCGCACTCGGTCATGGAAGATCAGCTATTATATCCGGCGAGAAATAAATAGTTAATCATTGTTCTCCCATCACTGCTAAAATCAACAAAATATTTTGAAGTATATAATTTTTTTTATGTCATACATAGAATGAAATATTACATTTTCATATCGTGCCCGGCCTTCGCTCAAATATTAGCTCTCGGGCAGATATTGGCATCTCGGGGCAATACAGCTTGAGATATGGATTGAATGTTGTTTAACGGCTCATCAGCACAGTATATTTTATTTAGAGCCCCCCCCCCCCCCCCAGAGAGAGGATAAGGTTACATAGGAATCCGGGAACCGTGCCCTACTCTTATTATCGAATAGATTCCTATTGTTCCATACTCGGAGGATAGACCGATACACGGAACCGCCCGGTTTACGTCCACATCCGAAGGACGAGGCCAAGGGAAAGTGTCTTTCCCAAGAGCACATCGACGGAAAGGATGAGATATGAAATGCCTGTATATTATCATGTTTATTCTCTATAATTATAGTATAAATGTATAATTTATATATTATTACTAATTGCTGATATTATTGCACCAATCATATATTTAGATAACACATCTAAATTGTATTTAATTATATATATGCAAGCAGTTTTAAAGTGAAAGTGATACTGGACTAATAAACTGTGATACTAATGTACGACAAAATGTTCAAGCTTGCCATATGTCCCTTTAAAGTATCCTATTATTTGTAATTTAACTGGGGCGGCCTTCAATAATATCGCTGTAAACTGACAACATCACAGAGATCCTTTCATGTTGTATCATCGTGTATCCATTGTTTTATGTGATAGAATTTCACAATATCTCAACAAAAAACAAATAAGTAAAGTATCCCAATGAGCTGGGACAATTATACTTATAGTTAGACAAAAAAAAAAGTGTTTTTGTAACCTGACCCGACTCCCTTATCATTCCTCTTTTTTTAAAGTAGCTATCCCAACAAATAACTACAAAATTACACTAGAAAACCGTTTATCGAAACTCTATCCAGGTGTTCAGGTCATATAACAATGTATATGTGCCGATTAAAAGTATATGTTTATTAATAGGTTCTTAGAATACCCGTGATTGAATACCCGTAAAATGATGGTAACTTAATTCGACACTCCAGTTTTGGGGTTTGGTCCGGCTGGTTAAAGCCGTTTATACTGTGTATGTAGAATTTGGATTCTCAAAATATAAAGTTATATATATACTTTGTCATCAGTAGGTTTAGAAACAGTGTACATAATGTTTATAGAATTTGACTGTTGTTGGCGGGATGGCTACTTTAATGAGAATAGTTAAAAAAATCTGTACAAATCAGGTTCTGCCACTCAAATAAATCTAATGTTTCTCAAACTTATTAAAATCTTCATTTATAAAAAACACGTTAAAGAACCATAGAAATGTATTCCCGAATTGCCCTCTATGGGGCGGCTCGAAATGTTAACACTTGCTAGTAAGATATATCGAGTAGCTTAGATACATTTTTTGAATTCCACTCTCTGGGGTGGCTCGAAATATTTGCCATATTATTAGCTTAATTAACCTATATCACAGGGGTCAATTTATATATTAAAGTGTATAGCTTTAGCTTACCCAGGGCTAGGCTCAGTCTCAGAGCTGGAACTTGGAGATGCCACTTGACAGAAGGTGGCAACATCTGCAAAGATCCCTGAAAGAAAAATTAATTGTTGTTTTTATACATGTACAGTAGATGTGTTAATTCTATACAGTATTGCTGTAGCTATATGCAAACTTTGGGCAGTGGAGGGTGGTGGGGGGTTGGTGGTGGTGCAAGGGCACCGATTCTGTGGGTGGGGAGGGGCCCTGGGGTGTGTGGGTGAAGGGGAGCTGGCAACGGAGCATTTCTGCTCTGCGGTCATAGAGGGGGTTTGGGGACAAGGCCATTAATTTTTGGGGAACAATGGAACATTGACTGTTATTGGTAATATGTTTGGGGAACAAGGGAACATAATAATAAAAATAAGTGGAAAAATATTTTTGGAGAAAACAAACTATTTTTGGGGAATATTGGGTCACATAGACCCCACTAGGAGGGTCTCATCATAGAAATAATACATCAGTGTTATATTATTATTAAATCTTAAAGGAGACACTAAACATGAACATGCACGAAATAAAACACATTTATGGATCAGTACCGAGTACTGTACATACCTTTCATCCTTTGTTTTGTTTATGTCTAATCACCAAAGTTGTCGGTGTCCCTATTCGAGGCGAACATGACATGTCTCATGTGGTCTACATGACATGACCTTGGCTCGGGCTTGAATAACTCAAGCTGACAGTAGAGTAGCTCAAGTTGACAATATTTTAGTAGCTGTTCTACAAGTATTTGTTACATCATTCAACCATAACAATAGTTAACACATGAATAGGTCTGTCTTTTTGCTCATTAAATCCTGGAATTGTGAAGCATTCACTTGCAATTATCTTCAGTTCATTCAACCGTAAATCAACACAACAAATTACTGCCGACTAGGCCTGCAGTATAGTTGCGTTTTGGTGCGGCTGATTTTTAACGTAAACATGCTAAAGGAAAGGCAGAAAAAGTGTTTAAAGGTTGACTTACTGACATTTTATCCGGGGCAGGAAATAACTACGTCCGGGAGTAGAAAATATTCATGTTTTACGTTTCTGTTATTGATTTTCAGTTTTGCTTATTTAGCTTGTAGCCGCCATTTTGAATAATGTGTGTTTTGAGTGACAAAAAAGGGTGACCATCTTTCAAAACGGTCTCAAGAAATGACTAGTCATGAATTTCGCCGAAATTTTCAGGAAAGGTAGTAGAGGTACTGATCTATCATTCCTATTAATTTAAGCCAAATTTTTTGTGACCTTTTTGAGAAATAGTCAATTTTCAGTTTCAAAAAAACACAAAATTTCCGATCTTTACATTTGAACAGCGATTTAGGCTATGCAAAATATGCCAATAGTAGTCAAAATGAATGCTATGTGGATGTTTAACGTATAAACTTACTTTATTCATTGTCTGTGTTGTTTTTGCATTCAAAATTGGCTTAAGCTATTGTTTTTTAAAAGACAACTGCAATTTCCGCGTAACTGCACGTGAGTGCAAACTGGGACTACTTCGTGTCAAAACACTTGAAATTCAAAAGTGAGTTATGCGGTGTGTGCGCGTGAAAAGCTTCAGCTGCTGCTGCACTGTAAACCTTTCCATATTGTGTTATAACATGCTTTTTATCGCGAATAGCCAGTGGAGTCAACAGCTTTGATACATTTGTAGAGAAACATAAATTGGTATTTTAAACAAAAACGTGCTATGCTCTAAAATGGACACTTGCTAAGAAACAATATCCTTCGTCAGCAATATTGTGAGTATATAAGCAAAAGTGCCGGCTAGCTCTGCTTTCACTGTGTTGATATTATGCAATCGTCATATAACAATGCTAGTTTATGGAGGTTTATCAGCAGTAACTAGAACACATTTAGTATAATGATTCAGGATTCCACTGTTAATGTGACGTACATTGTAATCAGTACTGAAAATGGGATCTCTTGGAAGCATGAAACACAAACAAGAGATAAAAGTAGCAGACTCGTTTTACTGAGTCTGTTCATGAGAGGTAATGTGTGGTGCAACACCTCTCACGCCCCTAGCACCGGCTTGATCGATATTCTACTTGACAGCCACAAAGGTCGGGCTTGATAATCCCAAAGGAACAGTACGTAATAACACTACCGATTTGTAGTAGGGGCGACTTTTTACGACGGCCGTGGACGCGTAGAGGAAACTAAACGTTAAACTTTTATACGTATTTAATTTACTTCAGAAAGTATTATCATCCAATTAGCGAATGAATGAATATATTCGCTTTCGCGTTTACACCACTTAGTACTAACCATTTTATATATTTCTTTTTTAGAAATATAGGAAGGCATGCCATCAATCATATGAGGGATAGGGATAGGATATCTAGCATGTTATAGCCTATATCGTGTGATTTATTTTAGACTCACTAGATCAGTATTCCGTAGAGATATCCAATGACATTTGATCAATTGAACATTATGTTCATTGCTGTTTGTGTTAATATTGTGTTTCGAAGAGATAAATTGTGAAAAACTGATCCAAACTGGCGTAATATAACTGTAGGGAAATGTCTTTGTCATATGAAGAACGTTTCTGTAAAGTAGTACGCTTGTTTTTCTTGCTTAATAGCCGTATATTTTTTTATTTGAGATCAAATTTCTTTCAGGTTTCACTAAACTAATTTAAGTATGTGCCAACACGGTAGAACGGTAAGTTCGAGATATCACAAACACATGGGTTGACAATAGCCTTTGGACGGTGAGCGGCATGTGAAATAATTTAAGAAGACACACGCATTTTTATCTTACGATATCAATCAACTGGACAAATTAAAAAGCGGCAGAAATTAGAAAGTAACACAAATTAAGAAGAGAATAAAATTAAAAGTATTGAAACATATGCACAGAGAGAGAGAAAGAGAGAGAGAGAGAGATTTGGGAGAATGTGTTACCATATACTGACTGTTTACTTTTCTGTATTTAAACGTAACACTTCCTACGTTTTTGAATGGTATTCCAGCGTGTCTTTAGAACTGGATATAGTACGCTTTATATGTTCACTGGCTATAGTACGCTCTATATGTTCACTGGCTATAGTACGCTCTATATGTTCACTGACTATAGTATGCTCTATATGTTCACTGGCTATAGTACGCTCTATATGTTCACTGGCTATAGTACGCTCTATATGTTCACTGGCTATAGTACGCTCTATATGTTCACTTTTTGTTATGTATAAGATGAATGCTGTGAAACTGGTATCGTTTTCACATGCGTATTCTTGAAAATAAAATACTTTGCAATTATTAAAACATAGTTTAAAATGTGTGAATAACTTTTATCTTGAATAATATCAAAATAGATCATTTGGAAGTCAATGCACAGGAATATTTATATTTTTGCTATTTAAACAGGTATGTATTTCGGACCAAAAAGCTCTACTAGACAGACATTCCCAAAACATATCTTCAGTTGTTTCAAAGTGCATGTTGCAAAATTTACAAAGACTTGTGCTGTTATTATTTGAATTTATATAGACTTTTATTTGTGGGAATAATTCTAATTATATATGTATATTGAAAAGATATAAGTTGTGAATCTATTGTGATTTTGAAAGGTGAGATATATATACGTTTCCAGTTTATGTTTGTTATAATTTCTTCCCGTATTTGGTGTGGTTAAGTTGATATCCGGATCAGCAAGTCTGTTGACCCATCACGCTTTAATTGAATTAGTAAATGATTCCAAATCTGTCGTTTACAAACCATCATTTGTATAGGAATTTATTACTCTTTTCCTATTTTGTCTGGTTTACGAGATGTGTTTCTATGTATGTTTATAAATATATATACAAATATAAACTTCTTCGGTAAGCTTTGCTACATATAAATATATATACATGCATATGTTAACAATAACATATACCTGTATCGTTTTTTAATTTTTCTGGACATGGTCCTGATTGCTAGAGATTTCCTTGTGATTGGATGTACATTTGTTTACACAACCTTGTCAATTTGAACGCTAACCAGTAGGTTATATTGCCCATGAACATTTCAGGTCAGTATTCCCCACTGTTTGTGGTATGTATTCTCATTTTCATTGTATGTTTAATTTGCTCTTTGTGGTACAGTGAGGAACTGCAGTGCCATTGAATTTTGCTAGTGGCAAAGTAGCTTGACTTGATTACCATGGAAGCTGCTTCACAATAATTTAAAATAATATATGACATATCAAAAGTTTCCCAAAAAGAGTCCACTCTAAAGGAAAAAAAGAGAAACATTTGGCGAACTGTGGGTGAACAGCGAGAGAAACAGAATATCCAGCGATGTTTCTAAAGAAAGTATGTCACGTCAGATAGCAATCCAGTAAAAGAGACAACATCAGAGCTGGTGGAAGACGGAGTAAAGGGAAGCGAACGAAAGAAGCAGGAAAAGGGGTTGAGAAGACGGACCAAAAATAATAAATAAAGAAGTGATGTAAACAACATTTAAGCAAATCTTAGTAACTCTAAACATGGATTGAGACAGTTAAGGAATGTGGGTGTTATGTTCTAATACAAGCCCACAATAGGACAGGACTTCTGCTGTGTGAGTGCTGTGTTCTAATACAAGTCCACAATCAGACATGACTTCTGCTGTTTTGGTGCTGTGTTCTAATACAAAGAAATATAAAAAGATCGGACAAGGCAAGTAGCATTCAAGGAGGACAGTCAACCACACAACACAGAAACAAACATGCAAACAGACAAACAAGAAGGCAAAAGTAATAATAAAAGTAAATGACATCACAAACACAAAAGGGTTGACAATAGGGCTACCGCCTTGGAACGGTCAGTGGCAAAGTAGGCCACTGGGGGTTTAATCGGTTCTAGGGTGCACCAAACCTCACACTTACCCTACTGTCATCCCATTAAAACAGCACAGTTTAAATAAAGAAATCTCCGCCATGATCTAATCTCTAAGCAACAAGGTAGCATCAATAGGCAATATAAGTAAAACACAAATATGCTCTTGTTAATATAATGCAAAAAGACAATAGCCTAGAAAGCCACAATGAAGGTACTCTGTGACTTGGCAGAAGAGCAACAAGAGAATAAACCATTAAGGGCACGACAAGAAAGATCATAGTCAAACATCAAACGCCACCGTCCCAATGGGCTTTAGGTAGGCGTCATCATAGGGTCCTCAACCTGTCCGATCGTCGTAAAGTTAAAGAGGAACGCATAGTGGTGAACTGTAAAAGGGTCCACCACCAAGCATGCAGTACGTTGCAAAATGATAGGGTCATAACCTCTTTTGATAAACCTTTTAACAAGTTTAACAAAGATAGTATGAAAATGATCATGACCAAGAATCTTACGAAGTTTATAAATCACATCACCACCATAGTAATCAGGTTGTGAAGAGTCCTTAAATTACTTTTTTTCCAAGCCCACAATCAGACAGGACTTCTGATCCTACATTGGTTTACATATATCATGTCATTTAGGATTGAAAACAAAAACTCAGATTAAAAAACAATTTCTAAAAGGATGTTAAAAGTGTTGTTTTGTGTCTACGTTGGCGCTGAAGTGTCATATGTAAACAATAGAACTTACTAAAATTAGGCATAAATCTAATTATTGAGTTTCCTCTAAACCACTGATATACCTTTTTTGGGTACGTTCCCACGCAATCATACGGACTTGTCGGCAACCCAATAGCTATACAGTCGGTAAATAAAAACCTGTCCATGCTGTTATACCGAAAAGTTAACCCGATAGAGTTTCTATAAGAAATTAGATAAAAAAGGTTATGGTAACAAAAATAAATCTAGACAAAATCAATTGTATTCAAACTGTCAATGTGTTATTATCATTTAAACATTGTACAAACTGCTATAGCCACATGCCAGTACAACCAAGGAACGTTTACATTTAAACGGAAACATTATAATGTAAGTTGTTTTCATGAATGGAAATGTGTTATACAGACCTCAATATTGCAGTTTGTTCATTCCATGAACGTTACGTTATGCAGTTCCAATCCTTTATTTGTTGTCATTGTATATATGCGTAAGTTGTAGATACGTGTAAACCAATGGCTGAAGCATTGGCATTTTTGAGGAGTGTCTGTTATACGCCATTTGTCACTCACTGACCAATTACGAATTTGTAATTAATCCCTTCAGTTTTGAATTAGTTTATTTACTGTATTTGAACAAAGAAAACCACAGAACCACGTTTCTTATATTTTTAATTAATATTTAAATAATACTCAAACGTACATTTCGATTTATAAAATCTTTAATCGTATCATGTTGACGTTAAACATGATTCAATATAATTTAATGAACGGTAATAGATTTTACTTCGTTATACTACGGTGGGATTAATATTTCATTAATAATCAAACGTACGTTTCGATTTATAAAATCTTTAATCGTATCATGTTGACGTTAAACATTATTCAATATAATTAAATGAACGTTAACAGATTTTACTTCGTTATACTACGGTTGGTTATTGGTGCAATATAATCAACCAAATGGAATATTCAAAAAGTATTTCAATTGCCTAGAATTAAATGGGTATATGCAAATATTCAAGTTATGAAGAAAACCTATCGGGACCTCGAGACTGTAAGAAAAGGATTGTCGTGTGATCCTTTAATAAAAGGCATCACGCATAATAAAAAGTCACCAATGTCATGCACGGATAAGTCAAATACGCGTTTAAAAGCTAGTGCAAGTAGCATTCAAGGAGGATATTATGATTGAAATTTTTTTTATTTTTAAATGAAATATTCACTCATTGTTTAAAATAATTAACTGTCACCAACGCTTCTAAAATCGAACCAAGTGTCCATTAATTAACCCTAATTGTTTTGATGTCTCGCAAGCATTTACTATGTGTATATATTAATTACGATACTCTTCCAAACACATCAACATAATTGCCAATCAACGAACTAAAATGACGTCAGTTAAATAGCACTGTGCGTGGACAGCTACATTTCCCGCCATGGGAAATCCTGTAACTAATAACACCAACGCTTCTAAAATCGAATACAATTGTCCATTAGTCCATTAATTAACCCTACTTGTGTTGATGTGTCGAAATCATTTACTAAGTGTATATATTAATTACGACACTCTTCCAAACACAATGAAATCAACACTATCGCTTACCAACGAACTAAAATGACGTCAGTGAAATAACACTGTACTTGGCTACATTTCCCGAGATGGGAAATCCTGTAACTAATACTTAGGTGATTAAATAAATTAAATTACGGTTAACAGGTTATGATGCCGTGCGACTAATGGGAGACATACTTGTTTCGCAACACTTCCTAACAGCAGTGAATACCGCCCTCTCTTACTTTAAAAGCAATACATATATCAAAGCTTACTGAATTGTATTGAAATGTGGTACTGTGAACGAAATTTGAGTACTTGAGTTTTAGTCTAAGAATAGTTTGAAAGCCAGGTGTTAGGAAATAGAACAAAACACATCGCAATCGAGGGCATACGGCGCTTTATATCTATGTTTTCATTTGTATTGATTGGTATGGAACTATCGAAATACGTTGAATATTTTTTCTTACATTAAGTTGATATATACCTAGATCATTTCATCTTACACATTTGTTTTTGCTAACATCCAATATATACACCTAATCCTGACATATAATAGTATCTCATGCAACATGCTCATTCATAAACCGACTGAAACATATGCTGTCATTCGTATGTACCACATGTTAGGCCATATATGACGGTTGATTTTATTCGTTGTAGACTATTAGTATTCATATATGACGGTAGATATTATTCGTTGTATACTACTAGTATTCATATATGACGGTCGATATTATTCATTGTATGCTACTAGTATTCATATATAACGGTCGATATTATTCGTTGTATGCTACTAGTATTCATATATGACGGTTGGTATTATTCGTTGTATACTACGACTTTTCATATATGACGGTCGATATTATTCGTTGTATACTACTAGTATTCAATACTAACTCACGGCACAACAGTACGCATGCTCGTTGGACGTTTCAAATATGGAGCAGACATATGTTTACTCATATCACCAAATTGGTAAAAGTAGACCAACAAAATCGAACAAGAAATGTAGCATTCAAGGACCACAGTCAACCACAACACACACAGAAACAAATACTAATTGCAAAGATGTGACGTAACAAACAGAACAAATGTGACAATAAGGCTACCGCCTTGGAACGGTAGGTGGAAGGCTACCGCCTTGGAACGGTAGGTGGAAGGCTACCGCCTTGGAACGGTAGGTAGCAAAGTAAAGCTTTTGAACCAGGTTCTAGGGTGAAACCAAACTTCACACTTACCATACTGTCATAACGGGACAGTGAAAATAAAGGTACACCCGTCAGGTTATATTCTCTAACAAACATGGCACCATTAATAAGCAATATATGCATAACACATAAATGAGCTGGTATAAATGAATTTAAAGCAAGAGATCCAAATAGCCCTGAGTCGCTCACCTGAGAGTTTTTACAAAGAGGAAAAAGTAGTTAACAATCGATTATTAGATTGAAAACTTGGTACGACATAAGGTAAAGTGGCAAAACTTGGTACTTCGTATTTACAGAGAAAGTTTGTATGGAAATGGATGGATAGCAAACCTCGGGGCACAGCAATATTTATTCTAGGAACTTCATTCGTACAACGTTTATAGTATATATAAGTCTATGGAAAACTGTGACCCTTGGGAGGGGCCAAATTAAACAGCAGGTTCACCATTTGAACAAACCTTGTAGAAGAACATATGTTGATAATAAATTCAAAATATTAAAATTTAGCTCTTGTAGTTTCAGAGAAGAAGCTTTTTAAGTTGTTCAGTCTATGTAAAACTGTGACCCCTGGGGCGGGGCCAAATGTGACCTCAGTGTCACCATTTGAACATAATTTGAACACACTTGGTAGAGGACGATAAGCTGATGGTAAAATTAAAAAGATTAGATTTGGCTCTTATAGTTTCAGAGAAGAAGATTTTTGAAACTTTTCTCTATATATGTCTATGTAAAACTGTGACCACTGAGGCAGGGCCAAATTTGATTTAAGTAGAAGGATCCATAAGCTGATAATAAATAAAACAAAATTAAATCTTTATCTCTTGTAGTTTCAGACAAGAAGATTTTTAAAGTTCTTCCACACAACTCTATGAAAAACTGATTCTACAAGGGCCCCTAAGCTCCCAATTAAAGAAAAACGAACCAAGGTTTCTTATGAGAAAAAAAAAAGGAAAAAAGTAAGGATATATATTTTTTAAATTCAACCCATAAGCAAAGGTTTTTATGTAAAACAAAATATATGCCTCCACTGCGATTTGAACCCACGACCCCTGATGTTTCCAGTGTACATTACCAAATACTGAAGAAGGGCCATAACTCCAATGGTACTGGTTCGCTCTGCCTGGTTTACAAATTCCTCTGAGCTTTCACTGATATCAACAATCTGGCCAAGATTGGGAAAGATTGAATACAAAATAAAGATTCTAGAGGGTTCACAAGGCCGAAAATGGCATTTTTCAATAATTCAAGAGCATATAACTCTGGTAATTTTTGTCTGATATAGCTGGTTTTCAATCTTATCCGAGCTTTCATTGTTATTAACAATCTGTTAAAGGTTGGTAAAGGTCGGAAAAAAATGAAGGCTCTATCGTCTTAACGAGGCAAAATACAGTATTTTTAACTAAATCCATATATGGTAATGGCGGCCATCTTGGATGTCGCATTGACCGAATTTGTATAATTTTGGGAGGCTTTGACATCATCCACGTGAAATGAGATATCGTTTACAAATGCCCAATAAAAGTCTATGTAAAACATGTAAAATCTCCATATACAAACTTTGGAACCCGAGGCACAGCCTTCTTTTATACAACTGATGTAGTCTATGAATTGGCGATCATTTATAAATAAAAACTGTCAAAATCTGTTCAGCGGTATTGCGAAGAAGATGTTTTAAAGTTTGACCATCTATTGTAATGGCGGCCATCTTGGATATCACATTGACCTAATTTGCAAGACTTTGAAAAGTACTGACGGCAGTATCGTCCACGTGAAATTGGTTCAAAATTGATTAAGCGGTTTCTTAGCATATGTAGTTTACAACTGCCCTATATAAGTCTTTGTAAAACATGTAAAATCTCCATAGTAACAAACTTTGGAACCCAGAGGCACATCCATTTTTCACCCTGGGAACTTTTTTTGTTTAACTGTTGTAGCTTAGGTATTGGAAATCATTTATAAATAAAAACTTTTAAAATCTGTTCAACAGTTCTAGAGAAGAAGATATTTTAATGTTTTAACTATATAATACGATGGCGGCCATCTTAAATATTACATTGACCTAATTTGTATAAATTTGGAGAGCACTGACGGCAGTATCGTCAACGTGAAATTTGGTCAAAATTGATAAAGCGGTTTCTGAACATATGTCGTTTACAACTGACCTATATATGTCTATGTAAAACATGTAAAATCTCCATAGTAACACAATTTGGAACCCCGAGGCACAGGCATTTTTCACCCTAGGAACTTTTTTGTTCAAATTTTGTAGCTTAGGTATTGGCAATCATTTATAAATAAAAACTGTTAAAATCTGTTCAGCGGTTCTTGAGAAGAAGATATTTTAATGTTTAACAATATATGGCGATAGCGGCCATCTTGAATGTCACATTGACCTAATTTTTGTAACATTGGAATGGTTTGACCTCTGCATCATCCACATGAAATTTGGTCAAAATTGTCCAAGGAAAAGTTGTTTAAACAAGAGCTAACGGACGACGACGGACGGACGACGAACGGACGGACGGACAAAAAGCGGTCACAATAGCTCACTTTGAGACTTCGGCTCAGGTGAGCTATAAAGAAATGCATAGACGTCATCAATGTCCCCAATCTGTCGCACAATCGAAGAGGAAAGCATTTTGGCGAACTGTAAATGGGTTAACCATTAAGCATGCAGTGCGTTGCAAAATAAAAGGGGCATAACCTCGTTTGATAAACCTTTTTACAAGTTCAATAAATATTGTATCAAGTGAATATGACCAAGGATCTTACGAAGTTTGTAAATCACACAACAATAGAAGTAAGTTGTGATAGTCCTTGTCGCAGAAGAGTTCATAAATTACTTTTATATTTTAAAAGTAGATCACGGCTACAATAATAATATTTTGCTTTTCGAAGTTTATGGTATAGGTCTGCTCCATAGCCCTGCTGGAGCCGCTTCTTATTTATACTAATATTAGACATATTAAAGTCTTCAACACGACTACAAGCTAAAGAAAAACGAATAATCAGAGAAACATATATCCCATAGGAAGTAACTCTCGGTAGATCTCCATTTAAGTGGGAATACTTAACAATATCAATATCTCTTTTTTTCACAATTTCAATATAGAGATATACATCAAAAAACAAGCGACAGTATTATAAACATATATTATCTAATAGGAAAATTAGTGTTCACAAACTTCTTGGCAGTTCCACATAGTGTAATTGTCTAAACTGTCTTCAGTACAAAAACAAGCTTTACTATTGTTACAGGCTAAAGCTATAGTTTTTTTTTCTTTAGCGAAAAGTTATTGAATGAGAGCAATAAGTTTGTCTTTGATAAGGTGATGTGGTAAGGTTGTATATAGTGTTGAAAAGTCATACGTATTTATAGATGACACTTTCACTGCAGTTTCTATCAAGATCGTCTCCTAAACTTATACTTGACACAAAATAAAATAAACCCACAGTTGTCATAAGCTGCAGCACACTATTGTTTAATGTGGTCGTGAACGGCAGTAAGACAGGAGAAAACAGTTCGTAAGTGTTCGCAGTGGTGCAGGCGCTACTATTAGAAATAAAGTCGGCTTTATAAGACTGTTTATTTGATTGAGGAATTCAGTACATAGTCGGAAGTCCAAGATGAATAGCCATGCTTTTTGTAGTATTATCAATTAACACTTTTTACTCTTAAACATCATATGAACATTTCTTGATAGTCTAGTGCTTCACAAACATCTTGGCAGTTCCATATAGTGTAATTGTCTAAACTGTCTTTAGTAAAAAAACACGCTTTAATACTGTTACAGGTTAAATCTATATTTTTTTTTCTTTAGCGAAAAGTTATTGAATGAGAGCAATAAGTTTGTCTTTGATAAGGTGATGTGGTAAGGATGTATATAGTGTTGAAAAGTCTAACGTATTTATAGATGAAACTTCCACTGCCTTTTCTATCAAGATCGTCTCCTAAACTTATACTTGACACAAAATAAACTAAACCTACAGTTGTCATAAGCTGCAGCACACTATTGTTTAATGTGGTCTTGAACGACAGTAAGACAGAAGAAAACAGTTTGTAAGTGTTCGTAAAGGTGCAGGCGCTACAATTAGAAATAAAATCGGCTTTATAAGACGGTTTATTTGATTTAGGAATTCAGTACATAGTCGGAAGTTAAAGATGAATAGCCATGCTTTTTGTAGTATTATCAATTAACACTTTTTACTCTTAAACATCATATGAACATTTCTTGATAGTCTCGGAGAGAAACATATATTGAAAACCGTCACTAAGTTGTAGGCAAACATTAATAGTTGCATGACGTAGATACTACTCTTACCACTGCGTGACTGCACGTAGAAATGAGGTAAATCTTAATTGTATAGCTGCGCAACTATTGCCAGATAATTGATAAATACATTTACCTGTGGATTAATTTACTGTTCAAAGTTTTCTACGTCATCAAATAAAATCTTATTTTCGCTTTTCACAGATATTGCAATATATGAATCGTAAATATATATTGTTGTTTATTAATTTCGATTTAAATAAACATAAACATGTTCATGGAACAAAACATGGCCGGAGAACTTTCAGTGGTGCATCGAATGATATTCTTGCTATCATCATCATCCTCAGCAGATTGAACGAATACGAATTAGTGCTCCCGAGTTCCAAAGATAAAACATTGACATCATGTAGGCGTCAAACAATATTTAAATTATCAATTGCTCTATCCGCAGGAACTAAAACAAACTTATTATGACATTCTTGAATACCCTATTTTAAATTACGATAAACTTGGTCTGGGAGGAAGTAAACAGGGGTTAGAATTATGAAGCTTAATACTGGATTCTATGATTTTGAGAACCGACATTTTCCAAGTAGAAAGGGAGTTCGGATCCGCATGTACTCTACGACATCATTTTATACTAAGTTTTAAATGGATTGGGCGACCTTAGCACGACATATATTAACAACATAATTTAAAGCAATCTATACTTCGGACTATTAGAAAACAAATGCCGAATGCGGCTATCTACAATATCAAAATTGCCAGTGATGACATGACCTGCGGGAGCATGGCAACATTATGATGCTTTACACTCACATTCCTTCGGATGGCTGTTTTTTATGTGAAGATCAGAAATTAAATTGTTTTAGTTGAAATAATATTTCTATTTTGTTTTTTAAAAGATTTTATTCACAAATAGTATATATTTGCATCATACACTACATAACACATTACATATCTAAATATACAATCAGGAATGTGATTCAGAAGAAATCTATATAACCTTTCATGAATCTGTCTCCCAGTAGACAATTCATAATTTCATGCGTATGCCAATATCTTATTAAAGTAGTATAATGTGAATATAAAAGAATAGGGATAGAATGGTCGCTGACAGCAACTATAAACTCTGCACCAAGTGCTATCCCTAATCGTGATTATACATATACTAATGTTTATCAGTTTATAGTTACTACAAGCACCTCATTAGAGGAATAGAGTGTGAAAAAGAGTAAAAAATGATATTTTTTATCAATGTTGTTTGCCTCGCTTATCATGGAAGGAATATGCATCTAAACTTAGTTCAAATACTTGACTCATGGTCGCCTGTAGACTATATGAATCATTGTAGGAAGTAGTTGTTTATTTTATATGAATCTCTTTGTATAGTGTATGTATGTCTGTACTGTTGTGAATACATTTAGGTTAGTTTCGTATGGCAGTGATAGATTAAAGAAGGTAGTTCACTTGTGGATGGATATTGATCTTATGTAAGAGAGTGTGAACGTGGACCTTTGGAAACACTAAGGTATATAGCATAGTGTTTCTATGTTCTGTGTATAGAGTACATGTTAACAGAAACACTAAGGTATATAGCATAGTGTTTCTATGTTCTGTGTATAGAGTACATGTTAACAGGAACACTAAGGTATATAGCATAGTGTTTCTATGTTCTGTGTATACAGTACATGTTAACAGAAAGTGGGTCATGTCTTCTGTTTCTCCACAGTTACGAAGCAAAGGGGAGTGTCGGTTAAATGTTTTGTATAAAGATGATGGTTTAGTTGACTGCATTTAGTTGTCAGTCGAGAGTGCTGTATCTGTGAATTCGAATTCTAGTGTAAACGTGTTTTGGAGTTACTGTATGATTATTATTAAAAAACGTATGAAAGTCGACTTTTGAAAATATTATATTTGGTTGGTCGTCGGAATTGATAAAAGCCATAATTAAATATGCAAATCCGTATTACTGATAAGGGAGATCTTTCGGAAGAAGCAAACATAACCAAGAGAATAAAGTAGCAGTCTCGGTCTCATTGAATCTGTTCATGATAGGTAATGTAAGAAGAAAAGCATCTCGCGCATTATTTCTTTTTGATGTCCTGTGGTATGTCAGTTATCTATACAAATATAATTCGAAAGGTGAAACAGCTTGTTATAATCATATTGCCTACAAGTAAATGTAGGTATAAACGTCGAAAATGTAGCTTTCACAGAACATTGTTTCAATACATAATAAAGTAAGTTAACAAATAGATGCCAATCGACATAGAAAAATATAGCATTCGTTATGTTAAAGGACCAACCCTGGGTCGTATGTTAAAGGACCAACACTGGGTCGTTCTTGGTTTAGTCTTAAAGTGCGATATTAAACATCAAACAAATTGCGCATGCACCATTGTAATAATATACCAAAAATAATAACAATAATAATAATAAATAATAATAAAAGAAATCAGAAGTAGTAGTAGTAGTAGTAGTAGCAGTAGTGGTGGTGGTGGTAGTAGTAGTAGTAGTATTGTTATTATTATTATTATATGTAGTAGTAGTTGTAGTAGTAGTAGTAGTAGTAGTAGTAATAGTAGTAGTAGTGGTAGTAGTAGTAGTAGTAGTAGTAGTAGTAGTAATAGTAGTAGTAATATTAGTAGTAGTGGTAGTGGTAGTAGTAGTAGTAGTAGCGGTAGTAGCGGTAGTGGTAGTGGTAGTGGTAGTGGTAGCAGTAGTAGTAGTAGTATTGTTATTATTATTATTATATTTAATAGTAGTAGTAGTAGTAGTAGTAGTAGTAGTAGTAGCAGTTGTGGTAGTGGTAGTGGTAGCAGTAGTAGTAGTATTAATAGTAGTAGTAGTAGTGGTAGTGGTAGTGGTAGCGGTAGTAGTTGTGGTAGTGGTAGTGGTAGTGGTAGCAGTAGTGGTAGTGGTAGTGGAAGCAGTAGTAGTAGTGGTATTAGTAGTAGTGGTAGCAGTAGTAGTACTGGTATTGGTATTGGTAGCAGTAGTGGTAGTATTAGTAGTAGTAGTAGAAGTAGCATTAGTGGTAGTGGTAGTAGAAGTAGTAGTTGTAGTAGTAGTAGTAGTAGTAGTGGTAGTGGTAGTAGTATTAGTATTAGTAGTAGTAGTATCAGTAGCAGTGGCAGTAGTGGTAGTGGTAGTGGTAGCAGTAGTAGTAGTACTAGTAATAGTAACGGTAGTGGTAGTGGTAGCAGTAGTAGTAGTAGTCGTAGTACTAGTAGCAGTAGCAGTAGCGATAGTGGTAGCGGCAGCAGTACCAGTAGTGGTATTGGTAGTGGTACCAGTAGTAGTAGTAGTAGTAGTAGTAATAGCAGCGGTAGTGGTAGTGGTAGCAGTAGTAGCAGTAGTGGTAGTGGTAGCAGTAGTGGTAGTAGTAGTATTGTAGCAGTAGTAGTAGTAGTGGTAGCAGTAGTGGTGGTAGTGGTAGCAGTAGTAGTAGTGGTAGTGGTAGCAGTAGTAGCAGCAGTGGTAGTGGTAGTGGTAGCAGTAGTAGCAGTAGCAGTAGTGGTAGTGGTAGTGGTAGCAGTAGTGGTAGTAGTAGTACTAGAAGTAGTAGTACTAGTAGTAGTAGTAGTAGTAGTAGTAGCATTAGTGGTAGTGGTAGTGGTAGTGGTAGCAGTAGTAGTAGTAGCAGTAGTGGTAGTGGTAGTAGTAGTAGCATTAGTAGTAGTAGTAGTAGTAGTAGTAGTAGTAGTAGCAGTAGTGGTAGTGGTAGTGGTAGCAGTAGTAGTAGTAGCAGTAGTGGTAGTGGTAGTAGTAGTAGCATTAGTAGTAGTGGTAGTCTTAGTGTAATCTATCATTACAAGCAGCTACATATACACTAGTGTAGATCATGAATCATGCTGAAAAAAAATAAGAAAAAACGAGCCATTCATGTTTAACGAACAATTGTATTTTTAAATAATTTACGAATTCAAATAAATAATAAACGCCAAATCGCAAAAAATATCAGCACCGCAACAAACGAAAAAATAGCATATTAAAATGTCAGTGAACAGGACAATACATAACATACAGAGTGGTGAAGAGTTACAGACATCGAACGGTCGGTCGAAAATAGGTATATAGGTTAAAACTGGATAAACCCTCTCTTGTAAAACTCACCCTACAGATGATTTAATATACAATTTGTTATATGTCTGCTTGGTATATATTTATGAAATCATGTGGTAGCGTTTGGCATAACAGGATCACAGTCACTAACGCCTCTTACAATTACAAGTGCCGGACATTACATAATGTTCAAATACTCGACAGAAACAACCATAAATGTAGAATGAATATTAAAAAGTTTGTATTTGAGTACTAGGATAAATTAAAATAATTTGAACATGTGTTATGGTATACAATGTGTGGTTATTTTCTTTCCTTAAAACACGCTTTAATTTATTCTTAAGAATGCTTGAATAGCAGTGTTTAAATGCCACACGATGTTGGCTTTATGCAACACACATCATTCGTACTCGCTGAACATGTTAACGACTTGACGCAGCAAACTGCATATTTGGAACAAATCCTAAACAGTTAATTTAAATTTAAAATAATAAATTCTTAAGGTTTTTAAACCTCTGTTTTTGATAATCAATATTTTATTAAAAGTAACGTCTTTCTCAACTAAATGCTATGTACATGCGTATTTCGCTTTTTTTTAAATTGTCTAAACATATTTGGACATGCACATCAATAGTAATTATTTTGCAATACCATCGATACCGTGTGCCAGTGTTATATAGATATATATATGCGCTAACCGGTTGTCGACTGCTTCGACATTACGCAAGATGTGCCAACGTTTCTGACGATACATTAGTTTAAAAATATTTTATTCACAAAGAGTATATACATCACACACCTATAAATTTACGTGAATTACTAAATATACAATCAGGAATGGGATTCAAAAGTAAGCTATTTATGAATCTGTCTCCCAGTAGACAATTTATGTTTTCATGCGTGTGACAGTATTTTATTAAGATTGTCATTACGTGGTACCGCCTTAATACCATTAAGAGACGGGAAAGCTTATATTAGCATAATTTTATAATGGAAATTTCGACAATAAACTACGTTTAAAAACTTTCTTTACTAAAACAAATGCGATAATCTGTTTAAAATTACCTATTACATGTATTAATTTTGAAATATGCAAACCTTTTATGACGATATTAAGGTTTTATTTCATACCCCATCCAATCCCGTTTTCGCTTCTTGGAGAAGGGGTTGGATGGGGTATGAAAGTTAATACTCGGACCACGTCATGATAATGCGAATAAAGAAGAACTGAGCTAGAATGGTTGCTGACAATACATTATTACTCAGATGATAACTTTTGCATGCCGATAATCCGCAAAAATGAGATATAGGGTCCTATAGAAACCACAGCGTCCGAGCGCAAAGGCATCGTAGGTCCGCACTGTACTGCAAACAAGGACTCGAAAATACAATGAAAGAGACAAAAAACAACTGAAAGGGTGGTGAAGACAGGGTTACCGACTTGGAACGATCAGTAAGCAATAAGGCCCACAGGTTAGCTTGAATCGATTTTATATGCGCACAATCCTCGCTATTATCCTGTCTTCAGTGCCCAAATAGACAAGACATTGTAAACAAAACTACATCCCATCAAAAGGAATTCTCTAACAATAAAGTCCACATCCTGAGAAACTAACTAAAGAAACACATACAAAATAATAAAACATCTCAGGATGTATCCAGAATCGTACTAAAACAGTTTGTAGAATTTGAAAGGAAAACGTGCAAAAGAAGCGAGACTTTGCGAAAATGAAGCAAACATTATATACCGTAATTGAATAAAAAACATTATCATTTTCTTATATTATTCACTAAATAAATGTATTCGTTTTTGTTAATCCGTGTTTAAAACATTTGTATTTATCTTTTTTTTATGTTTGACCTTTAGTTTGAGTTCAGATCAAACTAAACTTCAATTATCTAAGATTAATTTAGTAAAATAACAAAGGCGTACCATCATGACAGTAATGGCAGCAATGATTTCAGTAATCATTTCTTTAAAATCCTATTTCATTTGTTATATGATTTCATTGTATAACGCTTATAATATTAAAGGATCATGGCTAAATTTCACAGCATTATCACGAATTTGTTACAATAGGGTGTATAGAATCTCAACTCATGTATTTTATTTTATTTTAAAATGTCCACGCTTGAAGCTATATCATATAAGCATATATGTATGTAGCAGTGAAAGTGTTGGTGCATTTTTCCATACAAAATGTAAAACTAAGAGTAACGCCTCCCACAAAAAAACATTTCTTTACTGACCGAATGAATTGTGATTTTGAAACGAAAAATATTACAATACTGCCACAGTAAACTGAGATATGAATATTTGCTTGTTGTAACACAGTTTAGATACAAAAGTCAAAATATAATCATCAAATAAGTTATCAAGTAAAACGTTTGGCACATAAAGGGATACATATCTACAATGCAGATATTTTTCAAAATAACCTAGTTTACTTTGAATGTTTTAATTCAAAGTTATAGGACAATTATTTCAGATGTTTTGCTATAATACAACAAAAATAAAAAAATCTAATTCAGAAACTAAACAGACATTTTCCTTTTTTTTTAAATTTAGACGTTGTACCCAAGTGATTTCCTAATACCCTGTATATAAATTTACCTCAGACTGGATGTAGAGCCGTTGGAAATCACACCGTCGTGTATAAGGTCGTCGTATGCAATATTAATAGCACTTCCGCTATTCATAACCGACATCCACGATTTGGGGTCACGTATTACAGCAATAAGTCCTAATTTCACATGGGTCCCTTGTAAAGGACACAGCAATTCCGCAAAGGTAATCAAAAGCATCCATACCTTCCAACCCATTACTGTCAATTTTCACAATAAAATGCTTAAAATGCATACACAATTTCCAATACTATATTTATAGAATGAACTATCTTAAACGAAAGAAATGGCGTTTTATATTTGTTAAGCTTCTTTACTAAAACGGTTACGCAGTTCCTCATATATTCTATAACAATCGTCTTTAAACAACCACTTACTATCGCGAAATGGAGCTTTCATCGATACCAATCCGTATATTAAGTGGTTCTTATTAATTGTGACTACTATTGATAATCAAAAGGCCATTGCCAGACAAGCAGTGTCGCCACTGACTACGCTGCGTGCTGGTATATTACGACAATAAGCAACATCAAGGGAAAGTCTGAACCTATATTTGCAAACATATGAAGCTGCGATCTGGAATATGTAAATCATATTGACAATAATCAAACATCAAAAATGCAATCAAACCATCGTCCTCTTGATATGCATGTAAAGATTACGTGAACGATAGTCGAGTATTTTTGCGCTCCGTAAATTTTCATTCAAATTTCCATAAAAGTGATTACAAATCTGTTTATTTGGGTTAAAAGAGTGTGTGGATGTGGATTATTGTCTAACCGAATCGTAAATTTGGATTTATGACCAAGAACAAACGTTCAAAAAGAAAGAAAAATAGTTAAAGTGATAGCACTCTGAGTGGTAATTTGAATAAGACCGCTGAACATGGACAATCGCCGGAAGTGATGAGTGTTAGTGACGCTTTAAGTCAGTCAAATGCAGTGTTGTTTGATCAAGGTACTCCTTCAAAATTAAATACTTACTTTATACCAGTATGCTCTACCCCCGTGACTTTTTCCAGTCTAACAAACAATGGAAGATTAGATCAATGCAGATACCACCCCTGGTATGCCGCTTCAAAGCGCAAACCCGACGAATGCCGACATCATGGCTTGTTTATCGACTATCTCGTCCAAAATCAGCGATATGGACAAACGGTTATTAAAACTTGAATCACTTGAAAAGAAAGTAGATACTTTTGATAGAGAAATGAAAAAGATGTGGGTGCACATTGATGACATGAATAAAAAAGCAAATGAAAGGCTAAATAAAACAGAGGATAGGATCGATTCAGCCGAATACGCTATAGGCATGGCGCAAGATAAAATGACGAAAATGGACAACGAAAATCAGAAACTGAAAGACTCTGTTATATATTTGCAGTCGCTATCAATGCGAAATAATTTGATCTTCGGAAACATTCCAGAATCCCAATTCGAAAAAGCCGAGGAAACCGAATCTTAGTTTAGACAATTTCTGCTTGAAAAGCTTCAAATTGCACGAGAAGTGGTGAATAACGTAAAACTCGAGAGGGTACACAGGATCGGTGCTGCGGTTCCCGGTTCGATGCGAAAAATCCTCGCGAAGTTCAACCTGTTTCCTGAGAGAGAAATGGTACGCAGGCTAAGAATAACACTAGAAGGCACCAACTTTTATATGCACGAACAATTTCCCCCGGAAGTCGCCGCGAAGCGTCGCAGATTGACACCACAAATGAAGGACGCTAAAAGGGAAGACAGAAGAGCATGGATTAGCTATGACACATTATACATTGATGGAAACCCAGTGAAGTTGGACTAGGAGCACGCGGAGGGTGGACTAAGTGTTGTGTTGTGTATTGTAATTGTAATGGATTAACGGACCGTAAAAAAGAACAGTCGAACTTTGTGGATATTTTGACAAAACACGATATTATATTTTTATCTGAAACATGGACAAGTAAGGACAGCGATATTGAACAACCTGGTTACTGTTATTATAATTTTTACCGTAAATTTAGACACCGCGGGGCCAGAAGAAATAGCGGAGATATTGTATTGTACTTGAAAAATCACCATGACACGATAATCTGGCTTAAACTAGATAAATACTTCTTCTGTAACAAAGACGATATTTTCTTGTGTATATTTGTGGGGCGATGACTCGCCAGCAGTTAACATTGTTAATGCTGATTACAAGAGGAAATATCATACTTTGATTCATTAGGTAGTACTTTCATTGTTGGTGATTGCAATGCCAGGGTATCTAATAGAAACGATTATATTCTCTTTGATCGAGCTGTTAATGATACCGATTATAGTAACTATATACCAGATAATCCTTTAATAAGAGTGTCACAGGACTCAGCAATAAATGCACAGGGAACTAAACTACTTGATCTTTGTAAGGCCACGTCATGTAGAATAGCCAATGGTAGGTTAGGGTATGGGTACGGCGTGGGTTCTGCAACGTATGTGAATAGAAACGGGTGTAGCGTGATAGATTATCTGTTATTGAAAGAATGTGATTTTTCGATGGTGAGTGATTTTCAAATAGGAGACTTCAATGTCTTCAGTGACCATGCACCGTTATCGTTTGCTATTAAGGGTAATAGCCATAACTGTAAAAATAACATAATAAATCCTGAAAATAAGAAGTGGGACAATACATACAAAGAAATATTTCGTA
This sequence comes from Cyrtodaria siliqua, assembly GCA_037043455.1. NCBI lineage: Eukaryota > Metazoa > Mollusca > Bivalvia > Adapedonta > Hiatellidae > Cyrtodaria > Cyrtodaria siliqua. Next base: position 135,822 of record JAWPHD010006485.1, read on the forward strand.
GTGGTATAATAAGCAAATTGCCACTTTTCAATAATTATCTTGATAATGTAATCAAAGATGATATGAATAGTATAAATAACCTTATAATACAATTTACAAATACAATACGAGATGTTGCGGATCCGCTCCTTAAAAAACGAAAAATCTTGAGTCTGTCTTATCAAGTACACAATAGCGATACTAATAAATGGTTCGATGATGAATGTGTTCTTGCTAAAACACGTTACAAAGAGGCATTATTCATCTTTAACAGAAACATAGGGTGTTACTGGCTAATACTAAATTGATTTACAAGAAATTAATTCAGAAAAAGAAAGGATCGTACAAATGTAAACAAATGAAAGAATTAGAATTAAAAAATGCGCCATTCTAAACCACGTGAGTTTTGGAAACTTTTTAATAAAAGAAAACGTATTTATCCTGATATTACTATGGATGAATTTAGTTCATACTTTATAAATCTGTTTACGGTTATAAAAGTGTCGGTTTCAGAAGAAGCTGACGATTTTAATAATAATCATAATTTTAATGATGGCGATGCAATATTTGAAGAACTCGATAAACAGATTACTGTAAGCGAGGTTGAGTCGGCAATTCGTGCCTTAAACAAAAACAAAGTATCCGGAGAAAATATTTTAAATGAATACTTTATCTCAACTTGCGATATTTTATCTGGACATATTTAACTGACATTTTTAACATAATATTTGATTCAGGTTATTTTCCGGATGAATGGACTGAAGGTTTTATAATCCCCTTGCACGAGCGAGGTGATAAAGACGTGGTTAATAACTACAGGGGAATAACTCTAGTAAGTTGTATGGGAAAACTTTTTACAAGTATTTTGAACACCCGGATTAATAAATGGTGTGAGATTAATAATACTGTATCGGACGCACAATTTGGCTTTATGAAAGGCAGATCAACATTATATATATACAGATAACTTTATTCATCCAAAAGACAAAGCATGTCTATGAGTTACAAAACAATTTAAATATGGCAAACAAGCGATTGTATAAACATAATTTAAATATTTTCACAAACCAGTATAATTAGAATTATCAATTAATAAATAATATACTACTTTTGCATATCATACACGCGAGTATATAGATAATGTGTTGCCTTTCCCAAATACTGATGCATTCAAGCGATCAGTAAACAGCTTGTCCCTCACTCCCTCACTCACTACCACCCTTACTCATTCACTCACACACTCACTCATGATTTTTGAAAAAAATAAATTCGGTGTGATTCTTAACTATTAGTTGCATAAATCTCATTTCTTAATCTGAACGACTTATAAATATATTGTCCTAAACATCGATGTACCTTCGTACTGTTTGACGTCATGAGATCTATTAACTTCAACATGTTTGGGTGTTTCCAAAAATATTTCTTTAAATATTGTTTTCTAAGACTATAGTAAAGAGGGCATTCAAACAAAAAATGGAATTCATCTTCCAGAATATTGCAATGTTGGCACTTTCTTTCTTGCAATGGCTTTTTTCTCGGTTGTTTAAACCTCCCTGCTTCTATCTCCAGTCTATGGGAAGAGAGTCTTAATTTCGACAGTGCAACTCTAAACTTTTTTATTGCAATTGTACTTGAGTAGGACTGAAAACCAAACTTTGCAAATATAATATAAAATCTTGCTTTAGGAGACTCTGATAATCTTGAATTCCAGTTTTGAATAAACTGATCAACGGTAGATGCAATTTTCTCACTTCATAGTATAATTGAAAAAATGCTGAACAATAAGAAAAGACTTTATTGTGCTTTTATAGACCTTGATTCTATTTATAGAAATGCAATGTGGTTACAGTTATATAAATTTGGTATAAACGGGAAAATGCTCAGAATAATTCGTTCTATGTATAACACTGTCAAATCATGCATTTAATATTTCGGTTCTTTCTCGGATTTTTTTCGAGATTTCAGTCGGTTAGAAGCAAGGGGAGATAATGTCTCCGATAATGTTTGCATTGTTTATTGAAGATTTAGAGTTATATTTGCAAAATAGTATAGACAGTGGTTTATCATTAGATGACATTTCTTTAATTTTACTGCTTTTTGCTGATGATATGGTGTTAATTGGTAATACTCCCCAAGATCTGCAAATGAGCTTAAATCGTCTATATGAATATTGTGAAACTTGGGGCCTGGAAGTAAATACTGAAAAAACAAAGGTTATAGTTTTTTGTAAAAGAGGTAGAGTAACCGTTGATGAAAAGTTTTCTTATAACGGAGCATTATTAGAGGGTTCAGATGATTTTAATTATCTTGGAGTTGTATTTAACTACACTGGGTCCTTTACGTTAAATCAACAGGCTATGTGCGGCAAAGCATTAAAAGCTATGAATCTTTTAACTGCAAACATAAGAAAAACTGAACTAAAACCTAAAACATCCCTTCAATTATTTGATGCTTTTATCTCGTCAATACTCAATTACGGCTGTGAAGTATGGTGTTTCACAAAATCAAAGGAGATAGAGAGAATTCATCTCAGTTATGCTGGTGTTTACGGTGAACTAGGGCGTTATCCATTATTTATCACATTATATACTAAAATTGTTAAAAATTGGTTGAAATTAGTTAAAACAGAAAATATAATTTTATCATCTGTATATAAATCTTCATTATCTGATTGTGAAAGTGGTTTAAACAATTGGTTATCCAATGTAAAATCTCTGCTTAATACGTATGGTTTTATGTATGTATGGGATGATCCTTTAAGGGTGAACCATCAACACTTGATATCTAGCTTTAAACAGAGGTTGGTGGATTGCTTTATTCAAAAATGGAACACTCATCTACAAGAAAAAAGAGTATTATCATGTTTGTATAAACATGTTAAAGATAATTTTGGATATGAAAACTATCTGAATATTGTATGTACAAAAAGATTACGAAGTGTTTTTACTAAATTACGTTTATCTTCACATAGCTTAAGAATTGAGACAGGTCGTTATGCAAGACATAGGATTAAAAGAAATATAAAAAGATCGGGCAGGGAAAGTAGCATTCAAGGAGGACAGTCAACCACAAAACACAGAAACAGACACGCAAACAGACAAACAAGAAGGCAAAAGTAATTATAAATGCAAACGACATCACAAACACAAAATGGTTGACAATAGGGCTACCGCCTTGGAACGGTTAGTGGCAAAGGAAGCCACTGGGGGTTTAAACCGGTGCTAGGGTGCACCAAACCTCACACTTACCCTACTCTCATCCCATTAAAACAGGACAGTGTAAATAAAGAAATCCCCGCCATGATCTAATCTCCAACCAACAAGGCAGCATCAATAGGCAATATAAGTAAAACAGAAATATGCTCGTGTAAATATAATACAAAAAAAATAGCCTAGAAAGCCACAATGAAGGTACTCAATGACATGGCAGAAGCCAGAGCAACAAGAGAATAAACCATTAAGGGCACGACAAGAAAGATCATGACAAACATCAAACGCACCGTCCCAAAGGGATTAAGGTAGGCGTCATCATAGGGTCAACAGCCTGTCCGGTCATCGTACAATTAAAGAGGAAATCATAGTGGCGAACTGTAAACGGGTCCACGACCAAGCATGCAGTACGTTGCAAAATGATAGGGTCATTATTGATTAACTTTTTAACAAGTTTAACAAAGATAGTATGAAAGTGATCATGACTAAGAATCTTACGAAGTTTATAAATCACAGCCCATAGAAGTCAGGTTGTGATAGTCCTTGTCGCAGAAGAGTCATTAAAGAGGCTCTACCTATATCTTTTTGTCCACATATTGATATAAACTTTACTTAATTATAAAGAGGACTATGAAAAAGGTAAATGGCAATAAGTTCACTCCATGTAATATGCGTTTTGTTTGGGAAAAACAGGATTGAAAAGATCGGATTTTTGAAATTGTATTCGTAATTGTTTTAGACAATCCGATTGCGGAGATTTTCCGATCTTATTTGTTTACAATCGGAACTGCCTCGTCGGATTGGCGAAGAATTCCGATCGATTCGTTTACTATCGGAACTGCCCCAAATAGTTTGTTTTCATTCAACTGAATCGCATTGCGCATGTCCGAGAAAATCGTAAAAACTCGTAGTTTTCCGACAGGAATAAACGGCAGGGCAGCATTTTATTCAAGATATTGTTTTGATCATAATTAATAATTTACAGAACTGGAATACGAACCATGTTTCTTCTTAGAATACTCATAAAATAGCTTTGTATACATATAAAAGCAGTAATATTGAGTATTTAATATTTTACATTAAAAATCGCGTAGATATAAGTAGTGCCTCTTTAAATTACTTTTATATTTGGAAAGAAGATCAGGGTTACGATAATACAATTTTACAAAGGTTTTACGAAATTTATGGTAACGGTAACCCTGATTGAGAAGCTTTTTAGTTATACAAAGATTACGAATATTAAAGTCCTCAACTCGAGTACAAGCTCTTGAAGTTGCTCGGGGAACATCCCCATCCAAGTGGGGATAATTAACAATGTCAAAATTAAAATCATCTCTCTTGTCACAGATTTTGCTAAATATTTCACCATTTTCAATCGAGAGATCTAAATCAAGAAAAGAAGCGTTATTATCAGATATATTAAGCTGAAGTTCTTTAGGATAAATTTGATTAACCATATTTGGAAAGAAAGGGTTGTCAATGTTCAATATGTCATCCAGATACCGCGAGGTGTCATTAAAGGCGTCAATAACATCTGCCTGGGTATCTGGTGAAAGAATCAACAGGGATACCAACAATATTTCTATAAAAGGTGGTTCCATACCTGACGTAAATATTATCTAATAGGAAGATGAGTTCTTCACAAACTTCATAGCAAGTCCACATAGTATAATTGTCTAAACTGCCGTTAGTAAAAAACGCTTTAATATTATTACATGCCAAAAATGTAGTATTTTCTCTAGCGAATGTTTTTTGAATATGAGAAATTAGCTTGTCTTTACTACGGTGATGTGGTAAGGTTGTATATAGTGTAGAGAAGTCATAAGTGCTTATTGAGGAATCTTGACCTTTATTGAACATGTTATCAAGAACGTCTCCTGACATTTGTATAGACCAAAATAAATTAATCCCAGAGTTTTCATAAGTTTTATCACAATATAGTCTAACGTGATCTTTAACGGCAGTAAGACAAGAAGTTAAAAGTTTGGAGATGTTTGTTGTGGTGCAGGCACTAGAATTCGAAATAAAGCGAACCTTACATAGATTTTTGTGTAATTCAGGAATCCAGTATATAGTAGGCAGTTTATTTTGCTTATCGTTTACACCAGCCTTGAAAGTAGTGCACCGAGTGATATGTGCGGAAACAACATCATCCTCAATAGAATTAACTGGAATATACGAATTGGTGCTGCCGAGTTCCAGAGATAAAACATTGACGTAATGTAGGCGTCAAACAATACTTACATTATTAGCTGCTTTATCTGCAGGAACAAAAACATATTTATTATGAAATTCCTGAATTCCCGATTTTAAATTACGAAAGGAAAACCTAGGTCTCGGAGGAAGTAAAGAGGGGTAAGCATTATAAAAGTTAATACGTGTATCTATAATATTAAGAATTGACTTTTTCCAAGTAGAAAGCGAGGAGTTTGGGTCCGCATGTTCTCTACGACACCGTTTTATTCTAAAATCGTCAATGGAGTGGGCGATCTTGGCACCACAGGCATTAAAATCAATAGTTGAAGGTAATCTATATTTAGGACCTTTCGAAAACAAATGTCGAATACGTTTATCAACAATATCAAAATTACCAGTGATGACATGACCTGCTGGAGCATAGCAAAATGTTGATGTGTTGCATTCACATTCCTTAGGAGTATTATGTACTATATCAAGTCCAGAAACTATTTTGTTGTAGTTTAAAATAATATTTCTAATAGGCTTTTTATACTTATAACAAATTACAGGATTTTCGGAATTTTTGAAATATTTTGGGATAGTATCAACTACATGAGTATCTCGAAAAAAACTAGGCATGTCGATGAAATCAATACCTGTATTAGTATATAGTAGTTTTAGAAAATGCCTCACGTGATCAGACTCCTTGTCAATATTGGGTCGGAGAAAATGTAATTTTCAACGTTTGATTGTGAAAGAATTAGATGAAAATTACTTTCCCTTGATATAAAAGTAATCATAGGTGGCGTTGCAGTCAGTGCACGTGCAACGCACAAAGGAATGTGTTAGGCATTCAGTCAAAGGTACGGCCGACTATAGACGTAAAATTTATGATGGCGGAAGGCGATTCGCGCGATATTGTTAACGTTTCGATATTGAATGGTACAATTCAGGAATTAATTGGAGAGTTTAGAGGACAGAAGGAAGAGATTGCGTCTCTGAGAAGAGAAGTACACGGTACGTCGCAGAACGTCGCTTCAGAGGTGAAGAGATTGAAATTGGAAAAAGACCTCACGTGGAAGTGGGAAGGTAACAAAATTCAACACAATTTTAACACCGAAATCAGCGATCAGTTAAAGCAAGCTAATTGGGCTTTAGCGAATAATAAATCTGACTATGTTCAAGAACTCCTAAATGACTGTGGAGAAAAACTGAAAAGGCGCAATAAACTGATCCGTATTGCTGATACTTCGGAAGGCGGTTGGGAGACTGTTAGACAGTACGAAAATAATCCCGTAGCCAGCGATTCAGAGGATGAAACACGCATTTCGAAAGCCGAATCGAAGGCGGCTCGAAAGAAAAAAGACAAACAGAACAAGAGAAAAACTAGCCGAGGTGCTAAAACAGATAACACCGGTTTTGTGTATATGCCTAACTCTATGCCTACTACACCGGTTTGGGGTGCCCCAGCGACAACAGGACGTTCCATTCCAGTTTACGGGTCAAGAATGCAACAACCGGGGTTTCGTGGCTTTCGAGGAGAGACCACAACCATGCAGCACAAGATTGGACCATGTTTTGGGTGCGGAGAATTCAGTCATATCAGAAGAAACTGTCCCTACGATCGTGTCAAACAAGATCAACCGAGGTCAAGATCTGGAACGGAGTGATAATTTCAAAGATGAGTATTGTTTACCTTTATCAAACAATAACATTGACATTGACCAGAGGTTCACAAACGATTATTATGAATTTGAACAAGGGCAAAAAGAAATTCTTGTTAAAGGAAGATTAAAACAAAATATTGAATTTTGGAAAAGTATTGATACAAATGAGTACATTTTAGATACTATTGTAAATGGATATAAAATCCCACTTTATTCAGAACCAGAAGGTATATATTTACAAAACAATAAATCAGCATTGGGAGAACATGAGTTTGTTTCGGAGGCGATAAATGACTTATTAAACAGGGGGTTAATTAAATTGTGTAATGAAGCCCCGTACATAGTTAATCCTTTAACTGTTTCTATCCAAAACAGTGGCAAAAAACGCCTTATTTTAGATTTAAGGTCTGTCAACAAACATTTGTGGAAACAATCGTTTAAATACGAAGATCTCAGATTGGCGTTAATGTATTTAGAAAGAGGGTACTATATGTTTAAGTTCGATTTGAAATCGGCTTATCATTTTATAGATATTTATCCGCCGCATACTAAATATTTAGGGTTTGCTTGGAGAAACGAAAACGGAGAAACTAAATATTATAAATTTTTAGTACTCCCTTTTGGATTAAGCTCTGCGCCATATATTTTTAGTAAGCTCACCCGACCATTGATAGCGAAATGGAGGGGTGAAGGTATTAGGGCTATCATGTATTTGGATGACGGATTTGGGTGTGATAAGACCTTAGACAGCACAAATATTATAGCTCACACAGTTAAATCAGATTTATTGAAATCTGGCTTTGTTCCAAATCCTGAGAAATCTATATGGGAGCCAGTTAATATATTACAATGGCTTGGAGCTGTTTTAGATAGTTTGAATGGTATAGTTTATATTCCAGAAAACAGGATAGAAAAGGTTTTTAAGAGTATTACAGATGTTCAAATGCATATAAAATCGACTGCACGTGTGCACGTGAAAAAAGTTGCTAGTGTTATTGGACAGATTATTTCCATGAACATAGCAATTGGAAATGTTTCCCAAATTATGACTAGATACCTCAGTATGGATGTTCTGAACGCTAATACGTGGAACTCTTATATCAAACTTTCAGGAGATAGTATAGCTCAGTTACAGTTTTGGAAAGAAAATTTGATATCTGTTAATGGTAGAAAACTAGATTGTTTTAATACCTGTTCTAAGATCGTCTATACAGATGCTAGTGGGGAGGGTTATGGAGGTTATGAGATAAATACCATTAATGGCGTTGTACAGGGTACATGGTCAGAAGATGAGAGCCTTAAATCCTCCACATGGAGAGAGCTTGTGGCTGTATACAGAGTGTTGTTAGCTTTAACAGATAAACTCAAAAATCAGAGAGTTAAATGGTTTACAGATAATACAGGAGTATGTAGTATTGTGCAAAAGGGATCGATGAAACCAGAATTGCAAGATTTTGCA